>JADHKO010000383.1:0-12067 GCA_019925425.1 Ophiostoma pallidulum | reverse complement strand
ATTAATTTAATATTAATATACGCGTATACTAAATTAATATATTAATTTAATATTAATATGCTTTTTTTTAGAAATTAATATATTAATATATTAATTCCCTACCCTGATAAAATCGTATTTTTATCTTTTATTTAATTTATTTTATTTTATATTATATTATTAAATTATATAACTACTTTTTAGTTTATTATTAATAAATATATATTATTTTAATATAATATAATACGTTAATAAAATAAAATTAATATATTAATATACTACTATATTAAATTAATATTAATATAAGTTTTTAAAAATTCGAGGTTTTTTAATATACGTTTTTAAAAATTAATATACACGTATATTAAATTAATATATTAATTTAATATTAATATACTTTTTTTTAAAAATTAATATATTAATATATTAATTCCTTACTTTATTAATACTACCGTTATAACTACTTTAAATCTTTTAAACTTTATATAATAAAGTTTACACGGTTTATTTTTTAACCTTCGTTTTATTTTTAAAATTTTTTAATTTTAATAATTAAATTATAAAACGAAATAATATAATAGTTTAAAGTTATAATAAACCCTTTTTATAAATACTTTTAAAATTTAAAAAAAAAAAGTCTTTTTATAATAAACTTTAAGTAATAGTTTTATTTTAAATTTAAAAGTTTAAAAATATATTAAGTATTTTTTTAATAACTAGTCGTCCTTTTACTTTACTTTATAATAACTTTAATAAATTTATAAAAATAAGTTTTTAACGTTAAACGTAAAACTTATAGTTTATTATTTAAATTTAATTTATAATTATAAAATTTTTAAATAAGTTTTTAACGATTTAATTATAACGAAATATTATTTTATTAACTTTATAAAATATAATTTATATTATAAAATATTATAAATACTTTAACTTAATATAAATAATAATAATTTAAAGTTACTTTAAAAATATTCTTTTAAATACAAATTTAATTATTTTTATTAATAAACGATATATTATTATTAAATTAAAAAAGTAGTTAAAATTTAATATTAAAAATAAAATTTATATATAATTATATAAAAATTATAAACGTTTTTTTTATTATAATTAAAAGTCGTAACTTAATTAAAAATTTAAGACGAGCTATTCACACATTAAAACTAAGTTATTCGCACACTAATACATCGCTATAAGGCAAGTTCCTAAAATACGAAGTCTAACTAATAAAATCACTTCACCTCACCTCTCGGTAACGTACCTCTTAAAACAATCAACTAAAAAAAAACCACCCTTTCTTTCGCATAAAGGGAAAGGAATTAAACGCGAATTAAAACAAAAGGTGCGGCAGTTTTAACCGTACTTAAAGTGAGAGATCGCTTCGTAAAGAACTACGTAAGCTTATTAATTTTAGTTTTGAGTGTTTTTAAAGTCTTAGTGTAGGTTAGGTTGTAGTTAATAATAAGAATTTGTTTAAAGGACTTAGCTTTATATGTATGTATTAGTGTGCGAATAGCTTAGTTTTAATGTACGAATAGTTCGTCTTAAAAATTTTAAACGTACCGTAAAAAAGTAGTTTTATTATAAAAATTAATATAATTATAAACTTTTTAACTTGTATAACTTTAAACTTTATTTTTAAACGTTATTTATAACGTTTTTACACTAATTTAACCTTAAAGGTTAATTTTTTAACGTCCTTTTTTACTATTATAAAAGTTTCCTTTAAATTAAAGAACTTTTTAATCGTGTACGCTTCTTTAACGTTACGTATACGCGTTACCGACGGGCCGGCGTCGACTAATTCTTAAAAATAACGAAGGGTCCTTAACGGATTAGGTTTCTTAACCTAACACGGACTACGTTATCGTATTACTAACGCGGCGGTTGTTTACGACGTATATAATAAAAGTATTAGACCGTCCTTCTATCTTTTTAAGTATTTTAAAGGAGAAGATTTAAAATTATTAAGGTTAAGTAAGATAGGTAAAAAGAAAAAAAGACTTTATATTTAAAAGATTATTATAATAAGTAGTATATAAATAGTAAGATTAAATTTTACCGTGTTAAATTATAAAGATCTTAAAGTTTAATATTTAATTAATAAAAGGGTAGTTAAGGGTTACTTTTTTTATAATATAAACGGTACGTTATAAAGTTATACGGATTATTTACGTTAACTACACTCTTTAAGTTAACTTTTTATTAAACGGTTTAAACTTTTATAATAAAAACGAAGTTTTTTTACTTTTTTAACCTTTTAAAAAGATTCTTTATATACGTTAAAGCTTTTTTAATTTATAGTTATTTATAATTTACGTTCGTTTAACCGTTTTATACGATAAGGTTTAAAATAAGTTAAAAGTTAAATTTACCGATTAATTAATTATTATTTTATATATTTAATATAAATACTTACCCGTTAATAAATAATAATTAAATTATTATACGAACTATTTTTTATAATTTTAAATAATATATAACCTTTTTTATTAAAGTTATATATTATAAATTAAAAACTTACTTCATAATAAGTATTAATATTAAAATAATTTTAAAACTTTTATAAAATAAATAAAAAGTAGTAATTAATAAAGTTTTTTAATAAAAAAAAACAAGTTATTTATACGTTAAAATCGGGTTATCCGTACGTAAATACATTAGTGTAAAATAAAGACCTACTAAATAAAATCTATAACTAATATAATCTTTTTATTTTAACTAACACGCACCAATATATAAAAGCTACGCACACTACTAAATTAATACCTTTTATATTATAAAATAACGCGACTTAAACACGTACATTTTTAATTAAAATAATAAACGTTTTTTAGTTTACGAGTTACTTATTTTTTTATAACACTTTATATTAATTATCGCCGCTTTTATAACGATTATATTTAAATAATACGGATTAAGGCGAGATGGTTTTATTATAGGTTACGACTTATAATAATGTACCGCCGTGTTTATAACTTAATTTTAATGTACTAATAACTGGTTTTATAAAAAAAGGTTTTAATGTAAGTATATAATAACTTTATAGTTTAATAAAACCTTTTATAAAGTTATGTATATTTACGTTAACTATTTTATAAAATAGTATTAGTTTATATTTAATATTTAAAAGTTTAATAATAAATCTTTTACTTTACTTTTTATAATTTATAATTACTTTTTCATTAAATAATACGGCTTTTTTATTTATACGTTATTAAAACTAATTTTATAATTAATAAATATAATATTAAATTTATTATATATTTATATTTATAATTAAATTATAATATAATAAATAAAGTACTTTTAACTTTATTATAACTTTTATTTAACTACTTTTATAAATTATTAACGACCCTTTTTTATATATTAAAAAACCTTTTATTATATAAAATATAAAACGAATTATTAATACGTTAAAATTAAGTTATAAATATAATAGTATATTAGTGTAAAGTAAGTTTATTAAGTAAAGAATTATAATTAGTTACTATTTAAACTGTATTTAAATCTTTAAAACAATTAATATAAAGAAAACATAACTTTACTTTACGTATTAAAGAGGGAAAAAAAACAACGATATAAGTTAAATAAACGTTAACTTTAGTTATACTTAAAGAAAAACACGTTTTATAAAACTTTACGTTATACGGAGTACTCGTAAAATTAATATTTATATCTTTTAATTAAAAGATTAAATTAATACAATTTTATTAATTAAACTTTACGTTTTATAAATTTACTTTATAATAATATACCGTTATACCTATAACTTAATTTTAACGTATTAATAATTCGTCTTTAAAATATATATAGTCGTTTACGTAATATAAACCTTTTTAATAATAACGATATTAATATATTTTCCTTTTAAAGTATAGTTATAACCCGTTAACTTAAAAAACCCGTACTTAATGAAAGGATACACCGTACGACTACTTTTATACGGTATTATATTTTAACTTTTAAGTTAAATAATAGTTTTAAATAAATAAAGTATATATATATAAACGAAATAGTTAAAATTAAACGGGTAAAATAAGTAATATTAAAAAATAAAAAGGATAAGTTAAGTTAAAGTTTAAACTAAAAGCCTAATTCTATTTTCTAAATTAAGGATTAGGATTAACAAAATAAGATTATCGCGCTAAAACTTTTTATAAAAACATCCACTTAAAAAGGAACGCTAGATTATACAGAGCCAGAGCGTCTCTAAAAGGTACCTTTTCAATCTGTAACTTCCAAACCTTTACTAAGTCTGTTAACCGCCTTCGAGTCTCGGCTAGCCAGAGAGGTGGTAGGGGTGAATAAGGGTAATGTTTTTTTTCGTAATGCGAAGTCCCACGTTTTTTTTATTAGTTTTTTTAACTTGTTCTTTTATTAAAAACCGTTAGTATTATTCGAATTATAAAAAGTAACGACCTTTTTTATAAAGCCGACTTACCTCCTTTCTTTTATACCCCCCCTCCCTCTTAGTTGTAATTAATAAAGGCCGACGCCTTTAATGTAACCGTAGTTACGTAACTCTTTTTTAACCTTACGGAGCCTTTATTACTTCCGTTTATTATTATAGTAAACGGATAGTTAATTAATTTGTTTTTAAGTACCTCTTTTTTTATTAATGAATCGCCGGCCGAACCGGTCTTTTTCGCCGTTACCTTTTAAAATTTATTTTTAAACGAAATAAGTAATGATAACTCGGTTTTTTTTAATAACCCCTTTCGTCGATAACTACCGTTTATTAATACTCTTGTTTTATTACCTTTAAGGACCTTTACCCGTTTTATTAACGGTAGGGTGTCGGTACGTCGGGGTTTTTTAAAAGCGCCCGGTACTTTAGTAGCTTTTAGTAGTAGCGTTAAATCTTTTAAAAATACATTATAAATCGTTAATTTAATAAGTACTATACGTTCTTATAATACTTTACTAAAAAGGATATACTTTTTAGTTATAAATACCGTAAAGATTATAATGTTATTCGCGGACTATAAAAGTAAAAACATATTTTAAAGTATAAAGAAAAAGGAGTTAAAACTAGTATAAAAAAAGGTATCTCGTATTATAAATAAACGGTACCCCGGGTTAAATTATACTTTTACGTTAATCTTTACGAAGTATTAAAACGAGCGGTAACGTTATAAGTTTTAAAAGACTTTTTTTAAGTTATTAAACGTTAGTTATAACGACGAGACTAGTGTTTTAAAAACTAATAGTAAGGAAAGGTGGGATAACTTTATTATTAAATATAAGTTTATTAGTAACATCGATTAGTTAAAGAAGGTACCTTTTAATAACCGAGATATTTATAAACAGGTCTTTTTTAATAAAGTAACGACTAAGTCGATAGTAACGAGCTTACGTACCGCGATAAACGTTATTTTTATTAAAGTACGGCGGGAGGTTAATACTCCGACTCTTTTTAATAAAAATAATAATAAAAAACGTAAGGTAAAGGATGTTAGTAATTTAAATGTATACTTCGGTATATTAAAGGACTTATAATAAATAGTAAGTACTAACTTTAAGATTAATTATTATTAAATAAAAAAGTTTTCGAGTTAAAAAAATCTAAACGTAAAGGTTATTTTTATTATAAAGTCGGTTATATCGTTATATATAACATTAAAAAAACTTAACGATACAAATATCTCGTTAATAGTTAAAAACTTTATAATATATTTTACTTTTAATTTTAAGTTAAAATAAATAATAGTTATTTTAAAAAGGTTAAAGGACGATCGTAAAACCGTCGTTTAAAATAGTATTAATAATAAAAAAGTAAAGTTTAAATTCGTTAAAAAGTAAATAAAATAAAATTTAAATTATTAGTTTTTTAATTTAAATTTAGTATAAATGTAATAAGGTTTTATACCTTTTTTAAATTTTTTAATAGGTTATATAAATTTAAAAAAAAAAAAAAAGAGTTAAAAAGAAAAAGTTAAAGAAAGAAAGAAAGGGAAAAAAGGGGGGGGGAGTAACGGTTAACCGTCGATTTTTTAGTAAGAGTTATTTACGTTAGTTAAAAAATTACCCGATTAAGTAATATCGAAGTTTTTCAGTTATTAAAAAATTATTATAACTTTTACTTACACCTCTCTCTCTTTTTCTTACTTACTTTTAATTATATATAAAAAACCTCCTTACTTTACCCTACCCCCCCCTTTAAATATACTAAATTCGGTTATATATTTACTATATAATCGTACTATTATTATAACGTAATAATTATTAACCGCTTCGTTTTTTTTAACTCGTCTTTAATAATTAAATAAACCCGTTTTTTAACTTTTTTAAGTAGTTTAACCTTTTTTTACCTTTCCTTTTTTAATAGGTCCTCCTCCCTTTCACTCTTATCTTTTATTTAAAAGAGCTTTATAAAATTAAATAATTTAATAATAATAAAAACTAACCGAATTTAATTTTTAAGTAAGTACTTTATTATTACTTAAAATACTTTATACTTCCTCTTTACTACTTTAAAAACTCTTTTAATTACTAACCTTATTTAAAAGTAACGGTAGTTATATAATTCCTTATTATTTAAACCCCTTTTCTTTTTAAACAACCTTTAGTCCTTAAAGTAATACCTAGTACTTATAAAAAAAATAAAATACCTAAATCGAAATACGAACCTTAAATTATTAAAATAAAAACGATTTAACGGGATACGGAAGCCTTTTATCGTAATAAATTATTATAATTTAACGTCGTTTATTAAACCCTTTACTTTAAGTAATATAAAATAGAAAAGTATATCGTAATTAATAGTAGTAAAAACGTTTTAACTAAAGTTACTTTTCTTATTATAAAATAGTTATTAACGATTATGTATAACGTATATTAATATATACGTACCGTTAACGGCCCCGATACATCCGTTAAAGTAGTTATATAGTTTCGAAAACTTTATATAAAGATTAAACTACTTATTATTCGGTATTTTTATAATATATTAATATAGTAAAATAAAAAAAAGTATTATATTATTAATAATCTTAAAGATCGTACTTTAATTAAGTTCGAACTTCGCGGCGATAAATCGTTATATTAACTTATAATTAATAGTATTTAAGAATATATATATTTAATACTTTACCGTAAAGTGTATAAAGTTTATAAGTCCCGTATTTTTTTAAAGTTATAAAACGAGCTTTAAAAAGTAACCTTTTTATATACGAACGTCGTTATAAAAAACACTATTAGTAAAACGAAGCCGTTTTATTATACCGTCGTAGTTTATTTATCGTTTATAATAAATACGGTTAAGCCTTTTTCGTCGTTTTTTAACCGCCTATTTAATTTACTACCGTATTAAAAAATTTAAAACGTTAAAGATTTAGTTAATAATAAGATTAATTATCACATCGTAAACATTTTTTATTCTGTTAACTTTTAACGATACTTTTATCTAGTCACTAATACAGGACTATTATATAATAAAAGAAGTATTACGGACTTAAGGGGCTTTTCTACCGGCCAAGCCGACAAACAAATACATCTAGAAAGTACTAAAAAAGGGGGATACTTACTAGTACGACCGGGTCTTAGATTTCCACGCGTGTATAAAAGGTATATAATTTCTTTACAAATTTGGTGTTAAAAGAGGTATAACTTATAAAGTCTTAACGCGATAATCCTATTTTACTAATCCTAATCCTTAATCTAGAAAATAGAATTAAGCCTTAAAGTTAAGGTTAAAGTTTAAGTTTAAACTTAAAAAGTAAACGTTAAGGAGAGGGTTAAAGAAAGGGTTAAAAAAAGGTTAAAAAAAAAGTTAAAAAAAGGAGGTTTTACTGTAAAATAAGTAAACTTAATTAAATAAGGTTACGTAACTTTAGTAAGATTTAATAAAAATAAAAGATTTAATTCGTTAAATAATTAATATAAAATAAATATAAGTTTTTATAAACCCCGCTTTATAATAATATATTAATATATAAATAATTTAATTTTAAAATATAAATAACTCGTTTTAAAAATATATAATTTTACTTTATATATTAAAAAAATAATATAAATAAAGAAACGAGTTATTTATACGTTAAAATCGAGTTATTCGTATATAAATATATCGTTATAAATTACGACTTATAATAAAATTATTTTACGTTAATTCGTATTATTTAAATATAAAAGTCGTAATAATTAAAATAAAATATTAAAATATAAACTTTATATTTTATAAAAAAAATTAATAATTTATAAATTAAAATACGTTTATTATTTTAATTAAAACTATACGTATTTAAATTACGTTACTTTATTATATAAAAAGTATTAATTTAATAATATATATAAAGTAAAAAATTAATATATTAATATATTATATTAATATATTAATATTTATTAAAATAATAAAGTAATATTAAATAATAATAATAATAATAATAATAATAAAAGTTTATAAAATATAATATATAAATAAATAATAATTTATTACTTTATAATAATAATAAAAAAACAAGTTATTTTTACGTTAAAATCGAACTATTTATATATAAATATATTAATATAAAATAAAAACCTATTAAATAAAATTTATAACTAATATAATCTTTTTATTTTAATTAATATATACTAATATATAAAAGGTTACGTATACTACTAAATTAATACTTTTTATATAAAACGAGTTATTTGTACGTTAAAATCGGGTTATCCGTATATAAATACATTATTATAAAGTAAAAACTTACTAAATAAAATCTATAACTAATATAATCTCTTTATTTTAACTAATATATATAAAGGTTACGCACACTATTAAATTAACACTTTTTATATTATAATATAACGCGACTTAAATACATACATTTTTAATTAAAGTAATAAACGTTTTTTAATTTACGAGTTATTTATTTTTTTATAAAATAAAGAACTTATATTTTAATACTTTATATAATTATTATAGCTTTTATAACGAGTATATTTAAATAATATAAATTTAATATTGTTAAGGTTAAATAGGATAAGTAAAAAGAAGAGAGGACTTTATATTCAAAAAATCACTATAGTAGTATATAAATAATAAAACTAAATCTTATTATACTAAGTTATAAAGATTTTAAGGTCCGGTATTTAACCGACGAAAGGGTGGTTAAGAGTTACTCCTTACATAACGTAGGCGGTACGTTATAGAATCGCACGGACCACCTACGTTAACTATAGTCTTTAGGTTAGCTTTTAATTAAACGGCCTAGACTTTTATAATAATTATCCCCCCTTCGTAATAGGTTTACTTTTAAACTAAGTCCTTTACGTATTACACCTTTCACGATATTTATTTATACACTTTCTTTTCGTAACCGTAATTATTATAATAATAAAGTAATAAAGCCTTTTATTATTATAAAAGGGAACGACTTTTCGACGCTTCTCCCTTTTATATTATTAATTTTTTTTATTAACTTTTAACCCTTTCGTTTTTTAGTTTTTACTTTTTTTAACGTTATAAACTACAAATTAATTAGGTTTTTTAACCGGGTTTTTAACGCTTTTTTTTATTAATTAGTTAACTATTTCCCGTTAACGAACTTTTAAAAACACGCCGTTGAATTATAGTAATAACTCTTATAATACTTTTACGTTTTTACGTATTACGCGTATCTTTACGTCGGCCTTTAAGGGCTTTAGTCCTTTTTATAGTAACGGCTTTACCGCCTCTCCTCTTCGTTTTAACGTAACTCGTATTTAAAAGTACGTAAACGTTTAACGTAGTTATAATAAGGCCTCGTTTACTATTATACACCTTAATGTTATTAGTTCCTTATCCGTTAGTTTTCGGCCGTCTTTCGGTCTTTTTTTTAATAGTTTATTTACGAGTCGAGCTGTTTTTAACGTTACCCGAAACAGGGACGACCCGATGTTAAGTAACCGTAATTTTATTATTAACGAACGCGATATTAACCCGTATTTAAACGTTTACTTACTTTATATTATAACTATAATTAATAAATATATAAGTAAAACGCCCGTTTAAAAACTTTATTATATTAAAGGCGCGGTTAACCGTTACCGACATTATAAATAGAATTATTAGTTTTATTAAAAGGTTTATACGTATATCGTTATTTTTTTATTATTAAGTTTACCGTTAACATTATTAAATCTTTACGTTATTATATAATAATATTTAAAGTTTATTAATTATAATAACACGAGTTTAAAAGTTAACCGTTTTTAAAGGTTAAGACGAAGGTATAGTTATTTTTACTATTTTATTTTTTTAAGTTTTATTAAGAATTTCGTTTATTACGTTTTAATTATAACGCGTCGTTACTTAATTATTTACGGTTTAATTATTAGTCTTTAAGGTGTAATTATATAATCGTAATATAAAAGAGTTGTTTATAAAGTTTAAACGGTTTATAAACGCGTCCTTTTCGTTTAAAACTTATTTTTAAATAATAAAGTAAGTGTAATTTTTCGGCGTTTTTTTTATAATTTTTATTTAACTTTTTTTAAGTTATATATTTATAATTACACTTTAATTAAAACTTGTTTTACTTTTAAATTAATATTAAAACGACTTTTATTATTAGTTTTAACGTTTTGTTTTATAGTAAAGGTTTATTAAAGGTAAAAGTGTAACGGTTAATTCGTTATTTTAATTTTAATGTTTAATTATTTTATTAACGAGTTACGTTTTAATTAGTTTTTAAATTAACTTTTTTTTTAATTTTTTTAAAACTATTTAATTATTCTTTATACGTGTTTTATATTTTTTACGGGTACTTATTAATTATACTCCGTTAATTATTCAGTTTATTTTATTAAATAAAATAACTTTTTTTATATATTATGTAATTTTTAATTACTTCGACTTTTTATTTTTTTAAGTCGTTTTTAAAAAAAAGTATTAGTAACTACGACTCGTTATTAATAAAACCTTTTTATAGTTTTAAAAGTATTATAAAAAACACGTTATATAGTTTATTATATTACTTTAATAAAGTTAGTTTATAAGTTAATTTTTAACGGTTTTTAAAACTTTAAAAAGTTTAATAAATTTTAAAGTAAGTTTTTTATAAAGGACTTTAAATTAAAGATTTTATATAAATAATATAATAAAGCTACTTACTTTAAAGTTTATAAGTTTACATTTATAGTTATAGTACTTTTTTTATAATTTTATTATTTATTTTTAATAGTTTATTATTATTTTATAAAGCTTTATAAGTTTTTAAATTTTATATTTTACGGTTAATACGTTTATTAGTAATACTTTTTTCTTTAAAACGTTAGTTTTAACGTTCGTAAAAGAACGCGGGTTATACCCGTAAAGTATATAAAATAAGGTTTTTTTTATCGTCGTATTAAAAGAGTTATTATACGTAAACTCGGTATTTAGTAATAACGAAAGTTAATTCGTTTATTTTTTATTTATAAATATACGTAAGTAATACTTTAACGTTTAGTTTATTCGTTTTATTTATTTATTCGTTTATAAGTAGTAAACGGTAAAAAGTTTTTATTATATTATTATAATTATATAAAAAGAGGTTTAGTATTTATTTATAAAAATACTACTTTAATCGGACGTAATAACTTTTAATATTTTATATTATATTACGATTTTTTTATAAATAACTTTAGTTAACTTATTTAATATAATTATAGTTATAATTAAAATAAATCGACTTATTTTTAAAAACCGGTTGATAACGATTAAAATAACGTTTATTATAGTCTTTTAGTATTATACTATAAGTAACTTAGTAATAAAATTTATTAAGATTTTAAGTTACGGGTTTTTAAAAATTAGTAACGGTTATAGTTTTTTATATAGTTTATACCGTCGGGAGGTTATACGTTAGTATACTATATAGTTTTTAATATAATTATTAACGTTTTTATTTAAGTTATTTTAATAAAACTTACGTTTTATTAGTTTTTATATTTTAACGCGTTTAAAGTATTCTGTTATAAGGGTTTTATCAGGGTAGGGAATTAATATATTAATATATTAATATTAATATATTAATTTAATATATTAATTTAATATATATTAATTTAATATTAATATACGTTTTTAAAAAATTAATATATTAATTTAATATTAATATAGGTTTTTAGAAATTAATAT
>JADHKO010000373.1:0-13645 GCA_019925425.1 Ophiostoma pallidulum | reverse complement strand
TATATTATATATTTTTTAATATTTTTATTTAATTTTATAATTAAAATAATAAAAGTATTAAATATTTTTATTTTATTAAAAAATATTTTTATTTTAAATTATTAAAAAAACCTATTAAAATTATACTTTTTTAAAATAAAAAATATATTAATATATTTAAATATTATTAAAAAATACGTATATATTTTTTATTATATTTTTTTATACGTTAATATAGTGTAAACTTAAAATAAAAAGGGTGTATACAATTTATATATTTTAAAAAAATTAGTGTTTTATTTAATAACCTACTATAGTTTTAATATATTATTATAACGATTAATAATAATATTAAAAAGTTTAATAAGTACTTCTTTATTAAATTAAACCTTAATAATATACGGCCTTTTAAACCTTTTTTACTAGGGTTAATCCTAAACCTTTAATTTAAAGTACGATACTTTAAATCGGAAGGTATATTACACTTTTATAGTATAATTAACAATAATATTAAAGCCTTACTTTAAGAAAAGTATAAAAAGTAAGTTATTTTATTATTATTATTATTCATTATTATTTAATAATTCGTTATTATTAATAATTCGGTATTATTTAATAATTTATTATTATTTTTTATTACTTAAACTAATTAATTTAATAAGGTTTAAAACGAAACAGGGTAAACTACGCCTTCTTTTAACGAATTAAGTGATTTATACTTAAATTCGTCGAATAAAAAACGATAATAATAACGAATTATACGTTAATTCGTCGAATCGAGGCATTAAATACGTTTCGTATTTAAGTGAAGAGTGTAAAGATCGAAATATAAGTTATTTATATTTATTATTTACTTTTAATTACTTTTTATTAATTAAATAAATTATAAACTAATCCGTTAAACTATTAACGGATAAAATAAAATAAATATCCGTTTTTAAGTATTTTAACTCAGCGATATTTAATTATCCCGGCTACTTTTACTACTATTAAACGTGTTTTTTTAGTTAGTAATAATATAGTAATAAAAACTCGTAATCGGCTTTTTTTAAAAACGGTTAAAAAGTTTATATTATTAAAGTCGTAAAAGGTTTTAAACATTAATACGTTTAATAACGTATTAAACGAAAAAGAAAGGAAAAAAAAAGGGTTAATTTATTTTATTTTTTAATATTTAGTTTATTTAATAAATAAATAAACTTTTTATTATTTTATACGGTATTTTACTACTACTTTTTAGTTTTTATATAATAAATTAGTTATTTTATAACTATATTAAAAACGTCGTATTAAATAAAAATATAATTTATTATTTTTATAAAATTATTTTTTAAATTATAATAATAGTATATTATATAGTTTATTATTATTATAAAGTAATAAATTATAATTTATTTATATTTTATATTTTATAAGTTTTTATTATTATATTTTTATTTTTTATTTAATATTACTTTATTACTTTTAATAAAAAAATAAGTTATTCGTACGTTAAAATCGGGTTATCCGTACGTAAATACATCGTTATAAAATAAAAACCTATTAAATAAAATCTATAACTAATATAATCTTTTTATTTTAATATATACGTATAAAAGTTACGTACACTACTAAATTAACACTTTTTATATAAAACGAACTATTCGTACATTAAAATCGGGTTATCCGTACGTAAATACATTAATATAAAATAAAAACCTATTAAATAAAATTTATAACTAATATAATCTCTTTATTCTAACTAACACGCACCGATACATAAAGGTTACACACACTATTAAATTAACACCTCTTACATTATAAAAATAACGCGACTTAAACACGTACATTTTTAATTTAAATAATAAACGTCTTTTAGTTTACGAGTCACTTATTTCTTTATAACACTTTATATTAATTATCGCCGTTTTTATAACGACTGTGTTTAAATAATACGGATTAAGGTGAGATGATTTTATTATAGGTTACGACTTATAACGATGTACCGCCGTGTTTATAGTTTAATTTTAACGTATTAATAGTTCGTTTTTTTTATATTATAATATAACGCGACTTAAATATATATATTTTTTAATAAAATAATAAACGTTTTTTAATTTACGAGTTATTTATTTTTTTATAAATAAAAAATTTATATTTTAACACTTTATATAATTATTACGGTTTTTATAATAAGTATGTTTAAATAATACGAATTTAATATAAAATAATTTTATTATAAGTTACGACTTTTAATAATGTATTTACGTACGGATAACCCGATTTTAACGTACGAATAACTTGTTTTTTAATAAAAATTAATATATTAAATTTTAAAAACTTATATTAATATTAAATTAATTTATTAATTTTTTTAAAAACGTATATTAATATTAAATTAATATATATTAATTTAGTATATTAATTCTTTACTTTAATTTATAATAAACTTGTATTATATTAAATATGTATTTTATATATAATTATTAAAACGTATTAAAGTACTTTAACGATTATAATAAAAATAAAGATAAACGTACTATTACTTTATATGATTTAATTAAACGTTACGTTAACTTTTATATTATAATAAAATTATAGTATTAATATATTTAATAATTTTATAAACGTACTAATTAACGTTTTTAAATATAAAAACTACGTTAAACGTTTTATATAGTATTAACGTTATTATAAAAGAAGATTAAAACGATTATATAAAAAAAGGTAAAAAGATATACGACGCCGAATAAACTTATTAAACGTAATATAACGTGTAACGCTTTTTTTTCTATAATATAATTATTATATATTAATACTTATATTATAAAAACCTACTTAAAAAATATAACGATTTTATAAAGTATTAAAATAATATTATTATATAATTTTATATTAAATATATTAATTTTAAATATTATTTTTTAAAAACGTATTTTAATAATAATAACGCCGCGTTATTTATATAATTAATATAAAACACCGATTTATATTTTTATAACTTACCCTTTAACCTTTTATATATAATAAAAGTTTTATAACGAATTATAATAACCGTTATAAAAGTTTAATAATATTATAATTATTATAAAAAACAGTATAAATAAAAGAACTATTATATATTAAATTTTAAAAAATAAATAACTATAAAAATATACTTTTATATAAAAATAAAGTAAAACGTATATTTTAAGAGACGAGCTATTCGTACGTTAAAATCGGGCTATTCGTACGTAAATACATCACTATAGGGCAAAGACCCACTAAATAAAATCTACAACCAATACAATCTCTTTATTTTAACTGGCACAAAGGCTGCGCACACCACTAAATCAACACCTTTTACATTACAACACAGCGCGACCTAGATACATACATTTTTATTAAAATAATAGGCATCTTTCAGTTTACGAGTCATTTATTTCTTTATAAAATAAAAAAACTCATATTATAACACTTTGTATAGTTGTCGCGGCTTTTGTAACGTGTTTAGATGATACGAATTTGATACGAGATGATTTTATTGTGGGTCGCGACCTTTAGCAATGTATCCACGTACGTATAGCCCGATTTTAACGTACGAATAACTCGTCTTTATTTTAAACGTAACGATACCGTTAAAATATTAAATTACGTTATTAAATTATATTACTTTAAATAAAAAAGTAAAAACTATTAAATTAAATAAAAATATAAATTAAATTAATACGGTAATTATATAAGGAAACTTATATATTAACTTTTAATATTATTAACTTTATTTCTTTTTTCTTTTTTATTGTTGTTTTTTTAAAAAAATAAACGGGGACGTTTTTATTACGTCGTTACGTTAAAGTTTACTTTAAATAATATTAACGTTTAAAACTATAAACTTAAAATCAATAGTTATAGTAATAATATATACTTTTATTAAAATATAAAGTTATATAAAACGTTAACGTAAAAATTATATAAAACTAAAGTTTAAAAAGTATACCTTTTTTAATTTTTTTTATATTTAACTTTAATATAATAACGACCCGTTATAATAACTTAAACGTCGTCTTTACTTTTTTAAACCGTTAACGTTTATAATCTTTAAACTTAAAAGTTAAATCGTTATTAATAAAAGTAACGGTACGTTTATTAATAATATTAATATTTATATTATATAACGTTTATATAACGTCTTTTTATAATTTATTAAAATTAATAAAAAAAGGTTATTATAAAAGTTATAATATATAATAACGAACCGTATAATAACCCGTTAAACATTTTAAAAAAATTATATTATTATTAAAACGTAATATAACCGTAAATAAAATATAAAAGACGAGTTATTTAAACATTAAAAATAAACTATTTACACACTAATACATATATGTAAAACGAAGTCCTTTAAATAAATTCTTATTATTAACTATAACCTAACCTACACTAAAACTTTAAAAACACTTAAAACTAAAATTAATAAACTTACGTAGTTCTTTACGAAACGGTCTCTCACTTTAAGTACGGTTAAAACTATCGTACCTTTTATTTTAATATACGTTTAATTCTTTACCTTTTATATAAAAGAAAGGGTGGCTTTTCTTTAATTAATTGTTTTAAAAGGCACGTTATTAAAAAGTAAGGTAAAGTAATCTTATTAGTTAAACTTTACATTTTAAGGACTTATTTTATAACGATGTATTAGTGTATGAATAGTTTATTTTTAATGTATACATAACTCGTTTTAAATATAAAGTTATTAAAGAACTTATTAAAAAATAAGTATAACGAAACGAGGTATAAATAAAACACTTTATACCGTTATTTATAATAATTAATACGGTTTAATAACGTAACGATTTATTTATAAACGATGTATTAATTTAATATTAGTAGTTTATTATAAATATATTAAAGTTACTACCGTTAAATAACACTTTTACCGTTATAATAACGTAATATATATAAAACGTATAAACCGTATTAACTTTATAAACTAGGCCTTTTTAAAGGGCCGTAACCGTAATTAAGGTAAGGAATTAATATATTAATATATTAATACTAATATATTAAATTAATATATTAATTTAATATATATTAATTTAATATTAATATATATTTTTAAGAAATTAATATATTAATTTAATATATATTAATTTAATATTAATATATATTTTTAAGAAATTAATATATTAATTTAATATTAATATAGGTTTTTAAAAATTAATATATTAATTTTTATTAAAAATAATAAAGTAATATTAAATAAAAATAATAATAGTAGTAATAAAGGTTTATAAAATATAATAAATAAATATATAATAATTTATTACTTTATAATAGTAATAAACTATATAATATATTATTATTATAATTTAAAAAATAAATTTATAATAATAATAAGTTATATTTTTATTTAATACGACGTTTTTAATACGGTTATTAAATAATTAATTTATTATATAAAAATTAAAAAAGTAATAATAAAATACCGTATAAAATAATATATATATAATTAATAATAAAGTAATACTAAATAATAATAAACTATATAATATTAAATATTATATATTAATATTATTAAATAATCGAATTATTATATTATATTTTTATTTAATACAACGTTTTTAATAAAAACGAGTTATTAATACGTTAAAATTAAACTATAAACACGGCGGTACATAATAGTAAGTCGTAACCTATAATAAAATCGCCTACTAACCTTTTAATTCAATTCGTATTAATTTAAACACATTCGTTATAAAAGCCGCGACAGTTAACATAAAGTCGAAAGTGTTAAAGTATAAACTTTATTAAAAATATACATCGAAACGTAGTTTATTTTTAATTTTATATTATATATTTATATATCGCGTTACTTTACGATATAAAAGGTGTAAATGTAGTAGTGTGTAACGTTTTTAAACTTTTACGTAAAAAGTTTAAATAAAGTAATATTATTAGTTATAGATTTTATTTAATAGAGATATGTTTTATACTTATATACCGTTATATTTATAACTTAATTTTAACGTGTTAATAGTTTGTCTTTTTTAATATAGTTATAAAATAATTAATTTATTATATAAAAATTAAAAAGTAATAATAAAGTATTATATAAAATAATATATACGTAATTAATATTAAAGTAGTATTAAATAATAATAAATTATATAAAGTATAATGATACTTATTAATATTATTAAATAGTCGAATTATTATACTACGTTTTTATTTAATACGACGTTTTTAATACGGTTATAAAATAACTAACTTATTATATAAAGTTTAAAAAAGTAATAAAAAAAAACCGTAAAAAATAATAAAAAGCTTATTTATTTATTAAATAAATTAAATATTAAAAAATAAAATAAACTAACCCTCTTTATCCTTTTCTTCTTCGTTTAATACGTTATTAAACGTATTAACGTTTAAAACGTTCCACGACTTTAATAATATAAGCTTTTTAACCGTTTTTAAAAGGAGCCGATTTCGAGTCTTTATTACTATATTACTATTAACTAAAAAAACACGTTTAACAATAGTAGAAGTAGTTAGGATAACTAAATATCGTTTAGTTAAAATGTTTAAAAACGGATATTTATTCTGTTTTATCCGTTAATAGTTTAACGGATTAGTCTATAATTTATTAAATTAGTAAAAAGTAATAAAAAGTAATAAAAAGTAATAAAAAGTTAATAATAAATATAAATAACTTACATTTCGACCTTTACACTCCTTACTTAAATACGAAACGTATTTAATGCCTCGATTCGACGAATTAACGTATAATTCGTCATTACCATCGTTTTTATTCTACGAATTTAAGTATAAATCACTTAATTCATTAAAAGAAGGCGTATTTTACCCTATTTCGTCTTAAACCTTATTAAATTAATTAATTTAAGTAATAAAAAGTAATAACGAATTATTAAATAATAACGAATTATTAAATAGTAAGGAATTATTAAATAATAAGTAATTATTAAATAGTAACGAATTATTAATAATAACGAATAATAATAATAATAAAATAACTTACTTTTCATACTCTTCTTAAAGTAAGGCTTTAACATTATCCTTAATTACACTATAAAAGTGTAATATACCTTCCGATTTAAAGTGTCGTACTTTAAATCAAAGGTTTAAGACTAACCTTAGTAAAAAAGGTTTAAAAGGCCGTATATTACTAGGGTTTAATTCGACAAGGAAGTACTTATCGAGCTTTTTAACACTACTGTTAATCGCTACGATAAAATACTAGAACTAGTCTATTTATTTATAAAAGGTAAGTTAGTATATAAATAAATTAATTTAAAAAGTTAAGGTTTCGTAAAGTTATTAAATAAAAGTAAAACAAATAATAAAAAAAACGTATAAAACTTACTAATTCGTCGTTATTTATTTTAATGGTTGAAAAATCTTCTTTTAATAAGTATAATTTATTAAAAATTTAATAAATATATTATAAAGCCGTAGAAAGGGTGACGTAAACCTCGCCTTATAATCTTTTCGACGGTTTAAAATTTTTTTTTAAAAGATTTCGACTAACATTTTAACTACTTTCCACTAATTTACCGTTAAAAAAAGGTCTTTAAATCCGTTATTAACCGTAAGGCTATAAACGTAAACTAAAGGCCTTTTAAAAGTTAAAAAAGTTGAAAGTATTACGTAGGTAAAGTTTGAACGCGTTACGTTA
The DNA here is from genome assembly GCA_019925425.1 of Ophiostoma pallidulum. Lineage (NCBI taxonomy): Eukaryota > Fungi > Ascomycota > Sordariomycetes > Ophiostomatales > Ophiostomataceae > Ophiostoma > Ophiostoma pallidulum. The sequence continues at coordinate 6,015 of JADHKO010000373.1, read as the reverse complement.
TTTATAAATTAATTAGTATAAATTAATAATAGTAATAATAATAATAATAATAATAATAGTAATAATAATAAAACTTATTTAAAGGGATAACTTTTACGTTAAAATCGTTTAGTATTTAACCGTTCTTTTTATAATAATTAATACCGTTTAAAAGCATTAATTTTACTTTTTTAGTGTATTTAGTTAATGTAATTAACCGTCGAATTTAACCGATTAATCTTTAAAAACGTCGTATTAATAAAATAAAAAGAATAAAAATAAAAGATAATAATAAAAAAAATAAAAAGGATAATAATAAAAGGGATAATAATAAAAAGGATAATAATAACTTATAATAAAAAGAATAATAAAAAGATAATAATAAAAAGAATAATAATAAATAACTTACCTATTTTACCACTTTCACTACTTACTAACGAAACGGCCACATATTCGGTCAAAATACTCCTTATAACAAGGTTTATTATATAAGCCACGCATTTAACGTCGTTTTCGAAGGGATTTCGGCACACTTCTTCGTAATTATTCGAAAAAATCGATAAAAACGTCGAATTATTAGTAGTATTATCCTTAATAATACTAAAAAAAAGCATTTAATTAATACCTTTAAAAGACTAATAAAGCATAAAAATCAGATTAATTTTAACGTACCTAAACGTGCTTTTAGGGACAATTGTCGGATAATCGATTAAAATCGACTAAATTACGTCTTAAATATTTTAACCGGTATAAGAAACGGTTAATTCTTGAAAACTTAAATAATAAAAATTAATTAGTTAATAATAAATAATAAAATAACTTATAATAAAAATAAAAATTATAAAAAGATAAAAAGTAAAGTAAAAAAAATAAAAAGTAAGGTAAAATAAATAAAAACATACCGATTAGTTTATAAAAAGTTAAAAACGTGTAATAGGTAATAATTAAGCTTAAATACGACGTTTGTGTATTTACGGTCTAAATGTCGAAAGAAAGCGAAAAACGGTTATAATCTTTAAAGTTTTAAAAAAACTCTTTATTAATTTGACCGATTTAGGCTTCGAAGGCGTCGTCAAGGAGCTTTTTTAGTTTTTTTCGATTAATCGTCGGTGTAAGCCTAAAAAAATTAATTAATTAATAAAAATATTAAAAGAATAAAAGAATAAAAGAATAAAAGAATAAAAGAATAAAAGAATAAAAGAATAAAAGAATAAAAGAATAAAAGAATAAAAGAATAAAAGAATAAAAGAATAAAAGAATAAAAAAGTAAAATAACGTACGGATTATAATATAAAATCATACTTTTAAACGAATTTGAATTAACCGTTTAAAAAGAAAGGTTATTTTTAATAATAAAAGTAAGGACTTTATAATTTACTTTATTATCGTCGATAATAAGTGAATTTTAAGTAATTATATAATTTTTAACCCGTTTTTATAAAGGTAAATTAAAAAAGCCCGTTTTTTTAAGGAGATCTTCGACTAAAAATAAAGTTATTAATAAATATAATAAAGTATTAAAATATAATAATAAATATAAAATCTATTATTAAAAAACATAAAAATTCGTAAAAATACACTTACTTTTCGATAAAATAACCTTTATTACTTTATTAAAAGTAATAGTTAAGTAGTGTTTTTAATAATAATATATAAAATTCGAACTTTTAAAAAGACGAAGTATATCGTTTTTTTTATAAAAGACGAGCTATTCACACATTAAAAATAAGCTATTTATACACTAATATATCGCTGTAAAATAAGTCCTTAAAATACGAAGTCTAGTTAATAAGATTACTTCACCTCACCTTTCGGTAACGTGCCTCCCAAAACAATTAACTAAAAAAAAGCCACCCTTTCTTTCGTATAAAAAGAAAAGAATTAAACGCGAATTAAAACAGAACGTACGATAGTTTTAACCGTACTTAAAGTGAGAGACCACTTTATAAAAAACTACGTAAGCTTATTGATTTTAATTTTAAGTGTTCTTAAAGTTTTAGTGTAGGTTAAGTTGTAGTTAATAATAAGAATTTGTTCGGAAGACTTAACCTTATATGTATATACTAGTGTGTAAATAGCCTATTTTTAATATACGAATAACTCGTCTCTTTTATAATTATACTTATAAAATAGTTATTAATTAATAGTTAATAATTAATAAATAATAAGTAATAAAAAAGTAAATAAATAAAAACTTATTAAGTGTATTAAACCGTTATTTAACGTTCGACACCTTTTTTAATAAGTGAAAGGGTGTGTTTTATTAGTTTTTCATTAATAATATAAATCGAAGACTTTAAATCGTTAAAAACGTAAATAGGGTCGTTAAAACCTACGTTTTTTCCTTTTTTAACGGTAAGTATAAAAATAACGGATTTAGTGTCGAAAAGGTTAGTTAAAATAACCGACTCTTCGTTAAAAAAAGTATAACTAAGGTTAAAAGAAGCTATTTAGTATAAAGTTTTTAAAAAAATAATAAAACAGGGTAAAAAGGGTAGGAAAAAAGTAAAAAGGGTAAGAATAAAGGGTAATAGTGTGTTTAAATAGTTAATTAAGAAAATAAAAAGTTAAAAAAGAAAGAGTAATTATAATATATATAAAAGGTTTTTCTTATTTAATTATAATATTATATTTAAATAAATAATAAAATAATACTTTATTCTATTTTATTTTTTTAATTTTATTTTTTTATTTAGTTTTATTTTATTTACGGCTTATAATATCGTATTCTTTTATCTTTTATCTTTTTCGTTTAAGTTTATCTTATTTATAACTTATAATATCATATTCGTTTATTTTTTTCGTTTAGTTTTATTTTATTTACGGCCTATAATATTATATTCTTTTATCTTTTATTTTTTTTATTTAGTTTTATCCTATCTATAACTTATAAAATCGTATTCTTTTATCTTTTATTTTTTTTATTTAGTTTTATTTTATTTATAACCTATAATATCGTATTCTTTTATCTTTTATTTAATTTAATTTAATTTATATTATATTATTAAATTATATAGTTACTTTTTAATTTATTATTAATAAATATAAATTATTTTAATATAATATAATACGTTAATAAAATAAAATTAATATATTAATTTAATATTAGTATAGGTTTTTAAAAATTAATATATTAATATATTAATTCCTTACCTTAACTAATACATTACAGTAAGGTTAAGTTTAAAAAAACGAACTTTAATTAATAAAATCGTTTTACCTTATCTACCGACTATCTACCTTGAAAATAACACTCGAATTTTATAAGTAAAACGAAGTTTTTTACGAAACGGTTTTTTTATTTAAATAATTAAAGTTATTATAAATTACGTTACGATTATCGTCTTTTCTTTTTACTTTTATTTTAACGAATGTATTAGTTATTTTATATTAATTATTTTAAAGGTTTAAAGTTATTTAATATATAGTTAATAAAATACGTTTGTTTAAAAGGCTTAACTTTATTATAATGTACTAGTGTACGAATAACTTATTTTTAAAGTGTAAATAGCTTGTTTTTAAAATTTACTTTTATAAAACTTAACCTTACCGCGATATATTATTATGTAAATAGTTTATTTTTAAAGTATAAATAGTTTGTCTTTTAATATTATTATTATTAACCGTAATTTAAAAACGTTAATAAATCTTTAAACTTTTTATATTATATTATTATAATAAACGCAACTCGTAACTTTTATAAAACTTATTATTAAACTAATATTATATTTATAAATATAAATAAAACGAATTATTTATTTAAAAAATATTTATTAGTATATAATAATAATAACCCGTTTTTTACTTTTTTAAAAAAAAACTATTAATACGTTAAAATTAAATTATAAGTATAATAGTATATTAATATAAAGTTAAGTTTATTAAATAAATAACTACGATTAGCTACTACTTAAATTAAATTTAAATCTTTAAAACAATTAATATAAAAATATATAGTTTTACTTAACGTATAAAATAAAAGACGAGCTATTCACACTTTAAAAATAGGTTATTTACACACTAATATATCACGGTAAGGCTAAGTCTTAAAAGAACGTATCCTGGTTAATAAAATCGCTTTACCTTATCTTTTACTAATATACTTTAAAAACAACACTCGAATTTTACGAGTAAAACGAAGTTCTTTATAAAGATACTTTTTTAATTAACGTAAAATATGTATAATTAGAGTTATAGTCCCTTCCGTTATAATCACGTTTTTTTTATTTGTTTTTATTCGAAGTAAAAGTGTTAGCTTTTTATATTAATTATTTTAAAAGCTTAAATATTATTTAGTTTATAGTTAATAAAATATATTTATTTAAAAGACTTAACCTTACTATAATGTACTAATGTACGAATAGTTTAATTTTAAGGTGTAAATAACTCGTTTCTTAAAATAATAATAATAATAATATAAGTTATATAATTAATAACTTTAATCGTATTTATAATAAAACACTTTTTTATAAAGTATTATATTATATTTATAAATTTAATGTTTATATCTTTTTTATATAAAGGTTAATTATAAAAAAAACGATAAATATATAAAATAAAGAAAGGGTAATAACTTTAACTGAACCTTAAATAAAAAAACTTTTTTATAAAAGATTTCGTTTTATTTATAAAATTTAAATATTATTTTTAAAGTAAGTTATTAAATAATAATATAAAACGATTTTATTAATTAAAATTTACTTTATTATAATTTAACTTTATTATATTATATTAATATATAAATAATTTATTTTTAAAGTATAAATAACTTATTTTAAAAAATATATAAAAAACGTAATATAATTAATTAAAAAATAAACTATTTATATATAAAAATCGGGTTATCCGTATATAAATACATTATTATAAAGTAAAGACTTATTAAATAAAATTTATAACTAATATAATCTTTTTATTTTAATTAATATATATTAATATATAAAAGTTTTACTTATTATTAAGTTAACACCTTTTATATAATAAAATAATACGACTTAAATACGTATATGTTTTAATAAAATAATAAACGTTTTTTAATTTACGAGTTACTTATTTTTTAATAACACTTTATATTAATAATCGCCGTTTTTATAACGATTATATTTAAATAATATAAATTAAAATAAAATAATTTTATTATAAGTCGTAGTTTATAATAATGTATTTACGTATAAATAATTTAATTTTAACGTACGAATAACCTTTTTTAAATTAAAAAACTTTTTATTTTAAAACGAGTTATTTATACTTTAAAAAAAGTTATTTATATATTAATATATCGTAGTAAAACTAAATTTTATAAAAGTAAATTTTAATTAATAAAACTGTTTTACTTTATTTTTTATTAATATACTTTAAAAATAATACTCGAATTTTATAAGTAAATCGAAGTTTTTTATAAAAATGTTTTTTTACTTAACGTACGTATAAATAAAGTTATAACCCTTTCCGTTATAATTATATTTTTTTTACTTTTATTTAAATAAAAAAGCGAACTATTAACACGTTAAAATTAAGTTATAAATACGACGGTATATAATAATAAGTCGTAACTTATAATAAAATTATTTATTAACCTTTTACTTTAATTCGTATTAATTTAAACACATTCGTTATAAAAACCGTAATAGTTAATATAAAAGACGAGCTATTCACACCCTAAAATTAGGCTATTCACACACTAGTACATCGTAGTAGGTCCAAGTCTTCCAAACAAATGTATTTTATTAACTATAAATAAAACAACATCTAAACCCCTAAAATAATCGACATAAAAAAGCTAACACTGTCGCTCGCATAGAAACAAAGAGAAAAGACGATGATTGTAACGGAAGGGTCGATAGCTTTAATTATACTTAAGTAGTAAAGTTTTTTCGTAAAGAACTTCGTTCTGTTCGTAAAGTTCGAGTGTTGTTTTCGAGGTAGTGAGTTGGGGCAGGACACGCGGGTAGGAGGCCGCTTATGTAATTAGTTTTTTCTTCTCTCTCTCTCTCGTTTTTTTATTTTCTGTTTTGAAGGGAGTTCCGATCAGAAGTC
>JADHKO010000349.1:0-17663 GCA_019925425.1 Ophiostoma pallidulum | reverse complement strand
TAGAAATTAATATATTAATTTAATATTAATATACGCGTATACTAAATTAATATATTAATTTAATATTAATATGCTTTTTTTTAGAAATTAATATATTAATATATTAATTCCTTACCCTTAAAACGACTATAAGTTAATATAATTAATTAACACTTTTATTATATATATAGTACCTTTTAAGTACTATTACTATTCTTTAAATAATATTATAATAACTATTAACTTTTAATTTAAGGTTTTATAACGGGTCTTTACCCTTTTAAACTTTTATAATTAAAAAACAACTAAATACTAACGAGTATTAAAACGTTAAAAAAGGATGTTAATTATAACGAAGCCGGATACGTCCGTTTTAACTTTAATCGGTTTCTTTAAATTAAAATAACGTAATAAAAGTACGGACTAAAAAGCGTTTTATAATTCGTAAAAAACTTTCCGTTCTTTATTCTTTATTACGGTTAACTTTAACTTCCTTTTTTTTATTATTCTTTATAATAAGTTTGTTAACGGTTTAACTTTTATTATAAATTTATAAATAAATTAACGGTAAAAGTTATAAAAACTAATAAATATTTAAATATTGTAATACGATCGTAATATTTATTATTTTATTATAGTATAAATTTAAACAAGATCTATTAAAATTCTTATAAGGGTTAAAATATACCTTAAAAAGCTTACTTCTTTTTAATAAAATTCGTACTTTTTTAAATTAACGTAAAGTTACACTTTATATAATCGTTTTAAAATTTATTAAAAGTGTTACGTATACTCTTTTAAAATCTTTAAAAAAATTAAAATATTATTTAAATATATAACGTAAAAAATATTTAAAAAACTATAAAAAGTCTAGTAAATATAACTTTAAAACGTTACTAGTACATTAATTAAACCGAACGGTAAAACGAAGTATTCGTAATAACCGTAACACGTATAAAACGCCGTTTTTTACTCGTCTTCCTTTTTAATTTAAAAACGATAATAAACATCCTTAACATTAATTTTTAAAAAAAAATAAATACTTTAAATTTTATTAAAAATCTTTATAATTAAAAGTAAAAAGTAACGGTTCTTTACTATTAATTTATTAAACCTTTAATAATTAATATAAAGTTAAAGTAACTTATTACGTTTTAAAACGAAAAGGATAAAAGCTTTAATAAGGCTTTAAAATTTTTAAATTTATCCTTTTTATTAAACGTTTTAAAGGTATTCCTTTAAAACACTTAACTCTTTTTAAAATAAAGGGTAGATCGTTCTATATAACACTTAAACGCCCGTTATAAATTTAATCGTATAATCCGTATTTCGGTATAACGGAAAAGGGTTTACGTTATTTAAAAAGAAAACGTTAATAAACTCTTAAAGTTTTACCGGAATCTTTATAAATTCTTTAAAAAATTCCTCCTTATTAAAAAAAAAGTTTTTTAACCGCCGTTAGTATATAAAAAACGGCGGTGTTCCGAACCTAGTGTAAAAACTTTTTTAAAGTTTTTATAAAAATATTTTAAGTAAATAACTTAAATTTTTATACTTACCGTATAAAACTAAAAGTTATTTATAACTTAGTTAAAGTTAACATTTTAAAAAGAATAAAATATTCGTTAATAAAGCGTAAAACGTTAGTATAATACTAAACTACTTATTTTTTATAACTTTTACTATTTTAAAGTAGTAAAGGTACTTTTTAAGTTTTTTAAAAAGTAAACCCAAATTTACTTAAAAAAGTAAAGGTTAATATTAAATAATTTAACCGTTTAAAACCGTATTTTTTTATAAAGTTTATACTTATTAAGTCTACTTTTATATTAAAGTTTAAATTTACTAAAATAAAAGGTTTTTACCGTTTAACTAAAGTAGCTTTAATAAATATAAGTCGTTTTATTAAAATACTAAACGGACTTTAAAAAAGACTCTTTAAATTATTTTACTTTTTCCTTTTAAAAAGCTTTTAATAACGTCGGTTATTACTACTTATACTATAACAAGCTTACTTAACGGTTTACCTACCACTCTTTTAAAGTAAACACTTATATAATAACCCTTTTAATAATAATAATAACATTCCTTTAAAACGTTAAAGTTTAAACTTATAAACCTTAAAAGATTTTAAAAAGGGTTTACCGGGTTTCCCTTATAATAACCCTTACCACGGCCGTAGTATAAACCGTGACCCTTAAAATTATCGGTTCGTAGTTTTTTTAATAAGTTATTATTTTTTTTATTTTTTTAAACGGGCCATTTATTACCCGTTTTAATAATAAAGTTTATAACTTTTTAAATGTTTTTAACTTTTTTAAAGATTTCTTAACGTAAACTTTAAAAGTTAATCCTATTTATAACGAAATTCTTTTAAAGATTTAAAAAAAACCGACGGTAAAAAAGAGCGATTATAAAATAAGGAGGTAGTATATTAAACTTTTATTTTAAAATTTAAATATTAATATTAAAATTTATAAAAAACTAACCGAGTTTTTATTAAAGTTTATAAAGTTTATTAAATATAACTAAATAAGTATCGTTTAACTTTAATAAAAAGGTGTTTAATTAAATTTTAAAGGTTAACTAAAAAAAATAAACAAATTTTTACTCTTTTTTAAAAAGACTTTTAATATATAATTTTTATTATTTAATAAAAATAAAATTTATATTATTAATAATATAATCAATTTAACGTTAATCGTTATATAAATTTAATATAACGTAAAAAACATATAATATTACGTTTTTTTAAACGTTACGTTTTTAAAAAAAAAGTTTACTTTATAACGTTTTAATAAAAGGAAGTATAAATCCTTTACTCGACGAACTACCGGCGAGTCGTTATTAAAGTCTTCGTAAATCGAACCTTAATAACGGTTTTTAATAAACTTTACTTTAAACCTTTTAAAACGTTTAAACATTTAAAACAATTAATTTTTTAAAATATTAAATCCGTAAAACCTTAATAACCCCGTTATAAAGGGCGGGCCCGTTATAAAAGGCGGCTTTTAAAATAACGGGGTAAATTAAAGAGTTTCTTTAAGGTTTTTAACAAGATTCTTTAAGGTTTTTAAAAAAGTCTTAACCTTTATTATAAGTTAAGTAGTAATTTACGAGGGTCCCTTACTAGTATCCGTGTTAATAAAACCGCGCGAGCGGGAACCCCGTGTAAAGTAGACGGAAACGGTTTTCAAAAGTATCGTCTTTAAATTTCTTTTTTTAAATAAAGTAAAAAGCTTTAATAATTATAATCATTATATAAAAAAATATTTAAAAAAGAATAATACAAGTAATATATAAAGGGCCTTTATAAAAATTTAAAAGGATTTTAAAAGGTTTTAAAAGGTTTTAAAAAAGGGTTTAAATATAAAAAGTATATTAAAAAACGGAAGGTAAGTTATAAAAGGTAAAGGACTAAAACCTTACCTCCTTTTTTATTTTATTATTCGAAAAATGTTATTATATAAATTAATAAAAAGGGAGGCCTTTTATAAAAGGGGAGGTTTAAACCGTATCTTTATAATTCCTTTTTTTACTTAATATTTAAAGTGAGTTAACGACGTTATAAAAGTCGTAAACGTTATAAATTCCTACTTAAACGACTAACCTTATCTTAAATAGCTTTATACGTATAAATATATATAACAAGTTTCGTTAAATTTTTTAAAAACCGTTATAGTCTTTTTAAAAAACTTTTAAGTTTATCCCGTAAAGTGTTTTTAAAAGGGTCTTAATAAAACTTATAAAGTAATCCTTATTATTAAAAACTATAATAATTTAATTATAATAACTATATAAAAAAAAGATACTTAAAAAAGAATAATATAAATAATACGTAAAAAGTTTTTATAAAAATTTAAAAAGATTTTAAAAAGTTTTAAAAAGTTTTAAAAAAAGGTTTAAATATAAAAAGTATATTAAAAAACGGAAAGTAAGTTATAAAAAGTAAAGGACTAAAACTTTACCTCCCCTTTTATTCTATTACTTAAAAAAAACTATTATATAAACTAATAAAAAGGAAGGCCTTTTATAAAAAAGGAGGCCTAAACCGTATTTTTACAATTCCTTCTTTCACTTAATATTTAAAGTAAGTTAACGACGTTATAAAAGTCGTAAACGTTATAAATTCTTACTTAAACGACTAGCTTTATCCTAGGTGGCTTCGTACGTGTAAGTGTACGTGGCGGGTCTCGTCGGATTTTTTAAAAGCCGTCGTAGTTTTTTTAAGGGACTTTTAGGTCTATCCCGCGGGGTACTCCCGGGGGGGTTTTAGTAAAACTTATAAGGTAGTCTTTATTATTAAAGACCGTAACATTCTTTTTTTTTTATTACGTAAAATATTAAAATTATGTTTTTTTTATATTAATTATATTATATGTACTCGTAATAAACGGTACGTTAAGAATAAGGGTCGGTATATTAATACTAGCTTATAGTATTTAACTATTGTTTATTATATTTTTTTTTAATTTTTTATATTATAAGTTTATAATAATAATAACTTATTTATTATAATATATATTTTTATATACTTAACTTTATTAAATATACTTACGTTTATATCGTATATTAATGTTTTACCTTTTCTTTAGTTTTTATTATTACTTTTTTATTTCGTTAATTAATATTATAAAGTTAACCGTAATACGTTTAAAACGTAATAAATAGTAATAACTCCGTCGTTATAATTAATTAACTTTATACCTCCGTTACTTATTTTAATAAACCTTTTTACGGTATTATTTTAAACAACTCTTTTATTAAAAGTCGTAAACGCTGTATTTTATCCGCTTTTAATAAAATAGTGGTTAAAACTTTTTTAGTTATAATCCCGGCTATTTTTTTTTTTTATTTTAAAAACTTTTAAAAGTATTATATTTATAATTTAAACTTAAACCGTAAGTTTTTAATAACTTTTCTTTTTTATAACGCCGTCCTAATTAACGGTATTAAACTTTTTAAGATTTTTTTAAAGCCTTTTTTTATAAAAGATTAATTATATTTTTATTATTTTTAAATAAGTTTAATAATTAAACTTTTTATTTTAAAAATTATTATATTAATATATTAACTTTTAAATTAATAATAACGATTATAAAAACGTTCGTTTTACCGTTTACTTTAACCTTTTTATTTTAATAAACTTTTTAATAAATTTTAAATTTTAAGTTAACTTACTTTTTTAACCGTTAAACACTTTTTACGTTAAACATTTTTTTTAAATAAAAGTAACTAATACCGTTTTTAAAGTTTAATACGTTTTATAAAAATATTATAAACTCGTATTTATTAACGATAACGACGACGTTACTTTAAATATTATATAGTTTACGTAAAGTTTAAAAGACGAGCTATTCGTACATTAAAATCGGGCTATCCGTACGTAAATACATTATTAAAGGTCGCGACCTATAATAAAATCATTTCGCATTAAATTCGTATCATTTAAATATACTCGTTATAAAAGCCGCGATAATTATACAAAGTGTTAAAATATAAGTTCTTTATTTTATAAAGAAACAAATAACTCGTAAACCGAAAAACGTTTAATACTTTAATTAAAAATGTATGTATCTAGGTCGCGTTGTGTTATAATGTAAAAAGTGTTGATTTAGTAGTGTGCGTAGCCTTTATACGTATTAGTTAAAATAAAGAGATTATATTAGTTGTAAATTTTATTTAGTGGGCCTTTGCTTTATAGTGATGTATTTACGTACGGATAGCCCGATTTTAACGTACGAATAGTTCGTTTTAAGTTTAAACGTTAATTAATTACTTTTTAAATTTAAACGTATTCGACGGGTTTTTTTTAAAGACCGTTAGTTACGTATATATAATTAAAGTCTTTTAATAGTTATTATAAACCCGGTTTTATAATTTATAAATATTATCCTTTTTAATTTAAACCGGGTTAAAAACGTTAATAACTTTAATATAATAATCTTTTTATTATATTATAAATTTTATATATTAAAAAACTTAAATAATAATAAAAGTAACGCGTTAATAAAAAATACTTTTTTTATTATATTTATTTTAATTTAAAAAATTAAAAAATTAAAAGTAATAACGATTATTAATACTTTTTTATAAACTTTAAATATTAATAACTTTTATTAAACGTTTATAATAATTACTTTTAATTTTATATAAATAATTATTTTTATACTATTAACTTAAAAAACGGTCCGTTTTAAACTTAAAATAATACTTAACGTACTTTTTAAAATACACGTTACGTTAAACTTTAAATATAATACTTTAATAACGACTTTTTAAATAATAACGGTTATTTAAAACTTTAACTCGGTTTAATTATAATAAACGATTATTTTTAATCTTTTAAATATAAAACCTTAATTTTTATAACTATAAATATTTAACGTTTTAATACTATCCGTTAAAAATAAATAAACGGTTTTTAATAATATAATAACGTTCTTTTAAAACGGTTAATTATTATAAAAAACTTTTTACGTTATTATAATAAGTTTATTATTATTTACTACTTTTATACGGCCGTCTCCCTCTTTACCGCCGCCTTTTTAAACCGTAATTACACCTTTTACTTTAAGTTCGACATTTTTAAACCCGTTATATAATATTATAATATTAACTTACGGGCCGAGCTTCACGGTCCCTTACCCGTAATATTTTACCCCGCCGTCCTTTTTTAACTCGTCGTTATAAAAAGTTTAATAAAATACTTATAACGTATTTACCCCCTTTCGACCGTTAACCGTTTTTAATTTTAACTATTATAAACTAAAGTATTAAAGTCGTCCGTTTAACCCGCCTCCCCGTTATAATAAAGAATAATTTAATAAAAGTAAAATAATTTACGATTAATATAGTTTAAATAAGTATAACGATAGTACTTTTAATAAATACGGGTTATTAAGTTATAAAATTAATTATTAATATTATTTAAAATATACTTATTATAATAATAGTTTAACGGTTTTTTTTTATAAATTAATAACGTTTAAAAAATTTAAAACGTAAACTAATTTAATTTAAACTTTATTATAAATAATAACGTCGTTAACAATTAAAACTACATTTTTAATTATATAAATACTTTTATATATTATTTAAAAGTATAAAAAAACCGTAATCTTTTTAAATAAATTATTTATATTTTTATAACTAACTTATTTTTTTTACGTAAATCCGTTAGTTTTTAATATAATAAAAAGTTATTTTAAATAGTAAAATAACGTTTTTAAATAAATATAAAGTATTAAAAAGTTATATTATAAAAACGTTTTATTATAAAAACTTTTAACGTTTTTATTTAATTTATAAATAACTTATTTACGTTTAAAAAAAAATATTAATAACGTAATTATTTACCGTTTTTATATAATATATTTATATTATACCCGTTTTATTAATAATATTAATAATATAAACTTTATAAAGGTTATTTATTAATATATATATATTAAATTATAATTATTTTTACTTTTATTATAAACTTATATAATTACTTATAATTATTAAAAAATAATAGTTTAAAAAGTATCCGTTAATTATCGTTAACGTTAAAAAAGGTTAAGTTAACTACGTTAATCGTTAATACTAGTATTATAATATTTTAAATCGTATAAACTAATTATATAATTAATAATAAAGGTCGTTTTTAAAGTATATTTAATCGTAACCGTCGTTTTATATTAAAAAACCGTTTTTTATAATAATCGGTAAATCGTTATTAATTTTATAATTATAATTATTATAATAATAATAATCGGGATAATTATAACGATTAAAACCGTAACTATTATAATAATAACGGTTTATAATATTATAATAACGCCTTTAACGACCGTTATATATTATAATAAAATTCTTTAAACGGTAATAATAATAACGTTCTTTTTAATTATTAACTACGTTTTTAATACTTTAACGACGGCTTTTTTATTTATAACGGTTATATTAAAAAAGGTTTATTAACTAAATATTATTACTAATAAAATACGCCGGGTTAAGTTATAATTTATAAACACTTTTACCCGTTAAACTTTACTTACTTAACGAAATTAGAATTTTATAAAGTTTAAAGTTACGTTTTTACTTTTATAGTAACTATAAATAAATAAACTAACGAATAAGTTTTTAAATATTACTTAGTAACCGATTTTATATACGTTAATAACGATATTAAAGATTTTATTATAAAGTTAAAACCTTATATTACGGGTTTTATTAATTACTTTTATATATAATAAAACGATATTATAACCGACTTTACGTTTACCGTTTATATTTTATAACGTTACGGCCGTTTTAACGAACCGTTAGTTTATTAACATACACGTTAAATATTTATATTATAACGGTTCGGCCCGTTTTACAGTTATTCTTTCCGTTTATATAATTTTAAGTAATTATACCGTTAACCCGTTATTCGGGGCGTTAAGTTTAATAATAACGATTTTTATTTTATATACTATTTTATTTACGTTTAATATTATATTAAGTAACACTTTTAAAAAACTAAGTTTAAGTATAAACTTTTAATATAACTTTACGGACTTTAAAAACGACGACGTTATTAAACCGACGTACCCGTTATAAATATTTTTAATAACGAACTTTTAACTTACACCTTTTATAATTTTTATACGTTTTATAACTTTTAATTAAACTTATTAAATTTACGTTAATATAAACGTATCCGAATACTTTATTATTAAACTTTAAATTAAATAATATAAAAAAAATGTACGTTAAATTTTAAAACTTTATATTATAAAAACCGTAAACGGTAACGTTACGTTTTATATTTATATTACTTTTAACTTTTACTTTAAAGGTTTTATTAAGTTTACCTATTTATTTAATTATTTTATAATAATAACCGACGTTATCGACTATTTTAAATTAAATATACTTTTAAAAATAAAAGTATTTTAACGTTTTAATACGGTTATTTAAACTTATAATAATATAATATTTTTTTATTTTTTATATAATTTAACTGTATAAAGTTATATTTAAATACGCCGGTTTAACGTATATATATAAAGTAAAAATTAAGTTATTATATTATTATATAAAACCGCCTTTATATACGTATAATATAACGACCTCCCTTTTAATTTTAACGGTAACCTTTTCGCCTTAGTTAATAACTATTATATTATAATATTATATATATATATATAGTTAACGTTATTATTAATTACGAAACGCGTCCGTAAATATAATTATATAACTTTACGGATACGCCCGTTTTTATTAATTAAAAGATAGTGTTAAAGTATATTCGTTATTTATCCTTACCCGCCTTTAAATACTAAATTTTAATTAAAATAGTAATATAACTTTACAATATTAATAATATAAACCTTTAAAAGAATATTAATACCCGGGTTAAAAACTTTTACTCCGTTTTTTAAAACAAGGATCCCGTTACTTTTTTTTTTATATAACACCTTTTATAACGGCCCTTTTTAACGACGTAACCGTAAATTAAAAAGCCGTATACTTTATTTTTAAAAAGTTCCGTATCGATGTTTTTATATATAACTTTAAAAGGCCGATTAACTTCCTATTCGTTATTATTAAATAAAGTTTAAAGATTTATATTACCGACTTAACCTTTATAAAAAAGGTTATAATATTATTAAACCGTTATAAAAAAGTTTTTTAAAACTGTAGTATTGTTTTTATAATAAACGATTAAAAAATACGTATTAACTTTATCGATAGTTAATAGTTATATAAATAATATATTAAACCGTACTTTTTAAGTTTATAAAATAATATATTAATAAACGAACGTTATAATAAAATATACGTTTAAAGTTATATATAATACTTACGTAACGGCGTACTTATTATTTACTTTATTTTTATAATTTAACGTACTATTAATAATAAAAAAAGGCCGTATCGTAATTAATTTATAACCGTTAAATAAATTAACCGTACTTAACGTTTACCTTTTATTTAATTAAACTAATATAATATAAACGGTTATTAAAAAAGTTTTATTTTACTTTTAATATAACGACCTTCTTTTATTAACTACTAGTATTTTTAAACTACTATTTATACTTCGTCGTTATTAATAAACACGGTTTAAAATCGTTAAACGTTATATTAATAAGTTTTTATAATACGTTTATATTTATTTAACGTTATATAAACCGTATCTTTAAACTGTATTAACACTTTATAAAAGTTTATATTAACGACGTAATTATTTTTAACGATACGTTTAAAGAATACTTATTATATTTAAAAGTTATCCTTTAATTTTTCTTTCTTTAACGGTTATACGTTTTTAAGTTAAAAACGTTCTTCGTTTTCTTTACGGTTTACTTTTTAAGTTATAACGTTAATAATAAAAGGATTACCCGTATAAAAGACTATATTATAGTATTCCGTAAAATTAAATTTTTTATTAACCTTTTAAACCTTAACACCTACTTTAATATAGTAAAATATTTATAAACCGATATCTTTTAATATAATATAAAAGCTTTACTTTTATAAACCCGTAAAACGGTACTTTAACGTTAAAAAATATAAAGAAAAGGTTAGTCTTTAATATAAATTAAAATAAACGCCGGGCCTTTATAAACCGTCTCCGTTTTAAACTAATATTAAACGAGTTAAAATCTTTTAATTAACTTTAAACCTTTTTATACAATTAAATACACTTTTATTATTATAACTTAAACCGTTACTTTTTTATAAAAGTAAATATATATAAATAAAGATTTAACGTAATAATATTTTAACTTTATATACTTTAAAATAGTATTTTAATATTAAATAAAAACATTTTATAATAAAATATTAAACTTATCCTTTTCCTTTTTTACGTAACGTTAACCCGTAAAAAAGGTTACGGTTTTACGGAAGTAAAAGTTACGGTTATTACTTAAGTCTTCGTTAAACTCCGTAAACTAGTTTAATTTAACCGTAACACGGTTATCGTATTTATAAACTACGCCCCGGCCCGTAATATTATTTAATATACGTCTTTTAAAACTATAAACCTTAATAAAGTAAACTTTAAATTAATATTAATAACTAATTATATATTATAGTTTAATATTTATATATTTTATATTTTTAATAAAATAAACGTTATTTCCGACACGTTATTTCGTTTATTTACTTAAAGCGAAACCGATATATTTAATAATAATAATATTTTAAACGAGGTAACTTATTCCGACCGTTTTACGGTATTTTAAGTTATAACGAACGATTTAACCCGTTAAATTAATTACAAAATACTATTACTTATATAATATTTTATTTTAAACGTAGTATTTAACGACTAGTATTACGTTTATATATATAACGTCGTTTTTATATATTTAAACTTTATTTTTCGGTTCCGTTTTATTAACGTTTACCTTTATAATTTTACGTATTAATAAATATAAAAAGAGTTACGCGTTAAAGAAAAGGTAAAAGTTTTTTAAACTACGTTACGGCCTTTTAAAATTAAAGTACTAACGCGTTAAATATTTATTAAACCTTAACGTTTAAAAGACAGTTTTTTATACTATCTTAATAGTAAAAAACTTTTTTAATTTATTATATTATAGTTTTTAAAATCCGAAATACTTATATATAATTATAATTATACGTTTTATTTCGGTAAACTCCGTATACTTAATTAACTATACGGTATTTTTATAATTTAAAAAAGTAAAAAGGTACGTTAGTATATTAACTTTTATAATATTTATAAAAAAAATTAAACTTTTTAATAAAAAACCGTAAATAAGTTATAACTTATTTATACACTAAACTTATTATATTATACGGTAATTTTAAATTTTATTATTATTTTATTTATAGTCTTTTTAATAACTACGTTTTAACGTTTACTAAGTAAAAACTTTTTCGATACGTTATATATATATTATAACGTATAAATTTAATTATAAAACGTTTTTAATACTAAGTTATAATACGTACACTATTAAAAATTAAACTATTATAATCCTTTCCGTTTTATTATACACGGATTAAAGTATTTTAAAATAAATTATTAATAATAAAGACTTTAAATTCGTTTCGTAAATTTAATAAAAACTTTTTTACTGTTTCGACGTTAAATTATTAATATTAACCGTTTATTACGTTTAAACTAACGGCGTATTAGAACGTAAAAACTAAACGGTAAAAATCGTTATTCGCTTTTATTATACGGTAAATCTTAATATATTATAAGTAGTCGTTATACTAGTATTATAATTCTACTTTAATAATGTTATTATTAAAATTATTAGTTACTTTTTAAACGAATTAGTGTTAAGCTTTTAATTAAATATATTAACTAACCTTTTTACGTATTAAGACACCGATAAGTAGGCCGTTAAAACTAAAGAGTTATAACGAAAGATATATTAAAAAAAGTTAACTAGTTCGTTGATATAGTAAACACGTTCTTTAAACTACGGTATAATAAAAAGTATTAACTTATAAAATATAAAGTTGGTAAAGACGTTTACCTTTACTTTTATTATAGTTATAATTTATTTAGTAAACCGTTACGAAAGTATTTACCGTAACGAATAAACCTTTTTAAAGTTATTTAACGTATTAATATATAAGTTTACCGCTTTTAATTACTATTAAACTAAAAGGTTTACTTCGTTATTAACGTAACGTAATTAATAAAGATCTTGTAAAACCCGGTTTTTTTAACCGTTTTTTATTATTATTAAAACCCGTTATATAAAAAACCGTTTTAATAAACGGTAGTATAAATAAAGATAACGTTTTTAAAATCGAACGTATCGTTACGTACTGTATACGGTAAACTTGAAACGGTTTTACGGTAAACTACTATATTAAATAGTTAAGTTACGCGTAATATAATAATTATTAGTTAAAACGTAACGAATTAATTAATAGTGTTAAAGAATTATTTAACGATTATAATCGTTAATATTTAAACATCCTTTAAATTTTTTACTTTAATTAATTTATAGTTACCGCCGCCCCGTTAACGGAACTTATTCCTTTTTAATTATATAAACGAGGCCGACCTTTATTATTTATATTTTAAATAAACTTTACACCGTTTATTTATATTAAAAAACCGTAAACTAGTATTAGTCGTATTAATTTATACATTATTAAAGTTTTTATATACTTTTTTTTTATTTTAACGTTATTTATTTAATAGTATAAAACCTTTTATTTACTTTTTTATATTATTTTTTTATTTTTTACTAGTTTATTTAACTAGTAACGCCGTATTTAATTATATTAACCGACTTTCTTTTTTATTAGTTTTTTATATCGTTTTTTTTTATTTTATTTATTTAAATAACTTTTTTTTAATCGTTTTTTCCGTAACTATTCACTTAAATAATTATTAGTTAATAATAATTATAATAACGTATATAAATATAACGTATTACTATACGGTTAAATAAAAAAAATTTATTAAAATAAATACTTTACTTACTTTTTTTTATTACTTACTTTTAATTAAACCTTTTTTAACTTTTTATTATTATTTAATATTATAAGTTTTAATAATTAAGTTAACTTTTTTAACGACGATATTACCGACTACTTTACCGTATTTTTTAATTTATATATAATAAATTAAATAAACGACGTTAATATAGTTAACGACGACGTTAGTACGGTTAACGTTATATATTTTACTACTTTTAACGTAATTATTATTACGTTAACTTTTACGCTACTTTTTATAACTATTATAACGGTAAATAATTTTATAAATATAACCGTAAATTTTTATAACGGGTTTTATAATACTAAAAAAAATACCGACGACGGTTAAATTATTATATTAATAAACCCCGTTATAACCTTTTTTACGTTAAAGTAAAATAAAAATAAAAGTGTTATTTTTATTAAAAATGTTAACTTTAAAGTAAAATACGACCGTTACTTTTACTATTTTATTAAATATACTAACTTATTAAAGTTTAATATTTATACTTTAACTTTTTTTAAATACGTAAACCTTTTAAAAACCATCGTTAAAAATAAAACCGTTTTAAAAATAATTAAAAAACGGTTTAAAACTATAAATAATAAAGGCGCCACCTTATTTATAAACGTCGCCGCCGTTATATTTAAAGACGAGCTATTCGTACGTTAAAATCGGGCTATCCGTACGTGGATACATTATTAAAAGTCGCGACCCACAATAAAATCATCTCGCATTAAATTCGTATCATCTAAACACAATCGTTATAAAAGCCGCGACAACTATACAAAGTGTTAAGATATAAACTCTTTATTTTATAATAAAATAAATGACTCGTAAACCGAAAGACGCCTATTACTTTAATTAAGAATGTATGTATCTAGGTCGCGTTGTGTTGTAATGTAAAAGGTGTTAATTTAGTAGTGTAAGCAGCCTTTATACGTGTTAATTAAAATAAAAAGATTATATTAGTTATATATTTTATTTAATAGGTTTTTATTTTATAGTAATATATTTACGTACGGATAGCCCGATTTTAACGTACGAATAACTCGTCTTTATATTTAACTATTTAACGGAATTTACCGTTTAACCGGGCGAGTTAATGTAATACGTTTATAACACTTTTTAAAATTTACGTTTTACGTTTTTAAAAGTAATACTTATTTTTTAAGTTATTAAAAAAGTGTTTAAAAACGGTAAACCGTTTAATTAATTACTTTTTATATAACGTTTATATAGTAAGTATATAGTAATAATTAAAAGTTAATATTATTATAATATATAAACCGTAATTAATATCTTTTTTTATATATTTATTTAAACTATACGTATTTTTAATAATTAAATAAAGTATTTATATATTATATTCTTTATTTTTTAAAAGACGGAATTTAAATATTTACTATATACTTTAAACTTTAATAGTCTTTTTATATTAATAATTAATACTAAACTCCGTATAACGTAAAAAACTATATTAAATAACGTTTAATAAATTTAAACGACTTTTACGTAATAAAACGACCGTATTAACGGCCGGACTTTTAAAACCGTTAAAGTGTTTTAAAAAATTATTAATAATAATATAAATTTTATTTATTTTAAACTTATAAAATAAAGTTTTAAAATTTTATATTTTATTAAGTAAATAAATCTTATCGTTTTAAAAGTAAATAAAGTCCGTTATATAATTATAAAAACTTAATATTACCTCGTTACTTAAAATACGCCGGAACCGTTAATAAAAACGGTCGTATTTATAAACCTTTTTACCGTTTATAACACCGTTATTAATAATATAACTATTAACCGTACCGTTTAAATATTTACGTTAACGTTAGTTAACCGTCCCGTTTTTACTTTTTAACGTTTAACCTTTATAAATTATAACTTTAATTTAACGTTTACAACTATTACCGGCTTTAACACGCCTACTTTAACCGTCCGTTAAACCGTTACATGTAACGCGTTTTTAACTCGCCCCCCTTTTTAAACTAATAGTATTATAACACCGTTAAAACGTCGTTAAAAAGTAACCGTTAAACTTAATAATTATCCTTATTAATCACTTTATATAACGTACGTTAACCTTACGGTTAAAACGACGTAACCGGTAAACATTAACGTTATATAAAATTTAAAAAACGAATAATACCGGGTTACGGTTCCTTAAACCCGCTTCTTTTATTCTTTTAAAACCTTCCCTTCCTTTTTCTTTTCTTTTATATACCTTATTATTTATTTTCTTTTTAAACCTTAAAATTATTAAACGATTAAGACGGTTGTTTTTTTAACCGCCCTCGGTATTTATTACGCGTATTTATAATAAATAGTACGTTAAAAATAAAGGTTAATATATTAATACTAGTTTACGGTATTTAATTACCGTTTACTATATATATATTTATATATTTTTTAGTTCTTTATATTACGAGTTTATAGTAATAATAACTTATTTATTATAATATATACTTTTATATACTTAACTTTATTAAATATACTTACGTTTATATACTTAACTTTATTAAATATACTTACGTTTATATACTTAACTTTATTAAATATACTTACGTTTATATCGTATATCGATGTTTTACCCTTTCCTTAATCTTCGTTATTACTTTTTTATTCCGTCGACTAGTATTACGAAACTAGCCGTAGTACGTTTAAGGTGTAATAAGTTATTTTAAAGATTTAAATATAGTTTAAGTAGTAGTTAATCGTAGATTTTTACTTAATAAACTTACTTTATATTAATGTACCGCCGTGTTTATAACCTAATTTTAACGTGTTAATAGTTCGTTTTAAAATAAAAACTATTAAATTAAATAAATATATAAATTAAATTAATGTAATAATTACGTAATAAAACTTATACGTTAACCTTTAACACTATTAATTTTATTTACCCCTTCCTTTTTATTATTAACCTTTAAAAAAATAAACGGAGACGCTTTTATTATATTATTACATTAAAGTTTACTTTATATAATATTAACGTTTAAAATAATAATCTTAAAATTAATAGTTATAATAATAATAAACGTTTTTATTAAAATATAAAGTTATATAAAACGTTACGTAAAAATTATATAAACTTAAAACTTAAAAAATATACTTTTTTAGTTTTTTTTATATTTAACTTTAACGTAATAACGACCTATTATAATAACTTAAACGTTATTTTTACTTTTTTAAACTATTAACGTTTATAATTTTAAACTTAAAAACTAAATCGTTATTAATAAAAATAACGGTACATTTATTAATAATATTAATATTTATACCGTATAACGTTTATACGGTATCCTTTTATAACTTACTAAAATAAATAAAAAAAGTTATTATAAAAATAATAATATATAATAATAAAAAGACGAGTTATTTATACGTTAAAATCGGGTTATCCGTACGTAAATACATTATTAAAGGTCGTAACCTATAATAAAATTATTTCGTATTAAATTCGTATTATTTAAATACACTCGTTATAAAAACCGCGACAATTATATAAAGTGTTAAAATATAAGTTCTTTATTTTATAAAAAAATAAATAACTCGTAACCTTAAAAACGCTTATTACTTTAATTAAAAATGTATGTATTTAAGTTACGTTATATTATAATATAAAAAGTGTTAATTTAGTAGTGTACGTAACTTTTATACGTATTAGTTAAAATAAAAAGATTATATTAATTATAATTTTTATTTAATAAGTTTTTAACTTTTAATAATATATTTATATATAAATAACCCGATTTTAACGTACGAATAACTCGTTTTATAATAAATTATATAATAACTTATTAAATATTTTAAAAAATTATATTATTATTAACGTATAATACGGTTATAAATAAAATATAAAACTATTAAAAAACTTATTAAAAATAAATATAACGAAATAAAATATAAATAAAAAACGAATTATTTATATATTAAAATCGGGTTATTTATACGTAAATATATTATTATAAAATAAAAACTTATTAAATAAAATTTATAACTAATATAATATTTTTATTTTAACTAATATATATAAAAGTTATACACACTATTAAATTAACACCTTTTACATTATAATATAATACGACTTAAATATTAGGGTAAAGAATTAATATATTAATATATTAATATTAATATATTAATTTAATATATTAATTTAATATATATTAATTTAATATTAATATACGTTTTTAAAAAATTAATATATTAATTTAAT
>JADHKO010000335.1:0-20410 GCA_019925425.1 Ophiostoma pallidulum | reverse complement strand
ATAATAATAATAATAATAATAATAATAATAATAATAATAATAATAATAATAATAATAATAATAATAATAATAATAATAATAATAATAATAATAATAATAATAATAATAATAGTAATAATAATAAAACTTACTTAAAGGGATAACTTTTACGTTAAAATCGTTTAGTATTTAACCGTTCTTTTTATAATAATTAATACCGTTTAAAAGTATTAATTTTACTTCTTTAGTGTATTTAGTTAATATAATTAACCGTCGAATTTGACCGATTAATCTTTAAAAACGTCGTATTAGTAAAATAAAAAGAATAAAAATAAAAAATAATAATAAAAAAGAATAATAAAAAGGATAATAATAAAAGGGATAATAATAAAAAGAATAATAAAAAGATAATAATAAAAAGGATAATAATAAAAAGAATAATAAAAAGATAATAATAAAAAGGATAATAATAAAAACGATAATAATAAAACAAATAATAATAAAACAAATAATAAAAAATAATAATAAAAGGGATAATAATAAAAATAATAATAAAAAATAATAATAAAAAGAATAATAATAAATAACTTACTTATTTTATTACTTTCATTACTTACTAACGAAACGGTTATATATTTAATTAAAATACTCTTTATAATAAGGTTTATTATATAAGTTACGTATTTAACGTCGTTTTTAAAGGGATTTCGGTACACTTCTTTATAATTATTAAAAAAAAAATCGATAAAAACGTCGAATTATTAACCGTATTATCCTTAGTAATACTATAAAAAAGTATTTAATTAATACCTTTAAAAGACTAATAAAAAATATAAATCAGATTAATTTTAACGTACCTGAACGTGCTTCTAAAGATGATTGTCGGATAATCGATTAAAATCGACTAAATTACGTTTTAAATATTTTGGCCGGTATAAGAAACGGTTAATTCTTAAAAACCTAAATAATAAAAATTAATTAGTTAATAATAAATATTAAAATAACTTATAATAAAATAAAAATTATAAAAAGATAAAAAGTAAAATAAAAAAAAATAAAAAGTAAGGTAAAAAAATAAAAAGTAAGGTAAAATAAATAAAAACATACCGATTAACTTATAAAAAAGTTGAAAACGTGTATCGATATAGGCAGGGTAAGGAATTAATATATTAATATATTAATTTTTAAAAAAAAGCATATTAATATTAAATTAATATATTAATTTAGTATACGCGTATATTAATATTAAATTAATATATTAATTTCTAAAAAACTTAGAATTTTTAAAATTTAATATATTAATTTTTAAAACCTTATATTAATATTAAATTAATATATTAATTTTTAAAAAACTTAGAATTTTTAGAAATTAATATATTAATTTAATATAGTAGTATATTAATATATTAAATTAATATATTAATATATTAAATTAATATATTAATATATTAAATTAATATATTAATATATTAATATATTAATTTTGTTTTCTTAACGTAATAAGTTAATTATTTTATAACCGTATTAAAAGCGTCGTATTAAATAAAAACATAGTATAATAATTTAACTATTTAATAATATTAATACGTATTATTAAGCCTTATATGGCTTATTACTATTTAATATTACTTTATTATTAATTATTTATATATTATTTTATATAGTATTATATTATTACTTTTTAATTTTTATATAATAAATTAATTATTTTATAACCGTATTAAAAGCGTCGTATTAAATAAAAACATAGTATAATAATTTAATTATTTAATAATATTAATACGTATTATTAAACTTTATATAATCTATTACTATTTAATACTACTTTATTATTAGTTACGTATATATTATTTTATACGTTATTTTATTACTACTTTTTAGTTTTTATATAATAAATTAATTATTTTAAAACCGTATTATAAACGTTATATTAAATAAAAACATAGTTTATTATTATAATAAAGTAGTAAATAAGTTTTTATTATTACTTTTTAAGTTTTATTTAATATTACTTTATTACTTTTAATAGAAATTAATATATTAATATATTAATATATTAAATTAATATATTAATTTTTAAAAACTTATATTAATATTAAATTAATATATTAATTTGTAAAAAACTTAGAATTTTTAGAAATTAATATATTAATTTTTAAAAACGTATATTAATATTAATTTAATATATTAATTTTTAAAAAACCTCGAATTTTTAAAAATTAATATATTAATTTCTAAAAACCTATATTAATATTAAATTAATATATTAATTTTTTAAAAACGTATATTAATATTAAATTAATATATATTAAATTAATATATTAATATTAATATATTAATATATTAATTCCCTACCTTGGATATAGGTAACAATTAAGCCTAAATACGACGTTTGTGTATTTACGGTTTAAATGTTGAAAGAAAGCGAAAAACGGTTATAATTTTTAAGGTTTTAGTAAAACTCTTTATTGATTTAACCGATTTAGGCTTTAAAGGCGTCGTTAAGGAGTTTTTTTAGTTTTTTTCGATTAATCGTCGGTGTAAGTTTAAAAAAATTAATTAATTAATAAAAACATTAAAAGAATAAAATAATAAAAGAATAAAAGAATAAAAGAATAAAAGAATAAAAGAATAAAAGAATAAAAGAATAAAAGAATAAAAGAATAAAAGAATAAAAGAATAAAACAATAAAAGAATAAAAAAGTAAAAAAGTAAAATAACGTACGGATTATAGTATAAAATCATACTTTTAAACGAATTTAAATCAACCGTTTAAAAAAAGAGGTTATTTTTAATAATAAAAGTAAGGACTTTATAATTTACTTCATTATCGTCGATAATAGGTGAGTTTTAGGTAATTGTGTGATTTCTAACCCGTTTTCATAAAGGTAAATTAAAAAAGCCCGTTTTTTTAAGGAGATCTTCGACTAATAATAAAGTAATTAGTAAATATAATAAAGTATTAAAATATAGTAATATATATAAAATGTATTATTAAAAAACATAAAAAGTCGTAAAAATACACTTATTTTTCGATAAAGTAACCTTTATTACTTTATTAAAAGTAATAGTTAGGTGGTGTTTTTAATAGTATATAAAATTCGAGCTTTTAAAAAGACGAAGTATATCGTCTTTTTTATAATTATACTTATAAAATAGTTATTAATTAATAATTAATAATTAATAAATAATAAATAATAAATAATAAAAAAGTAAATAAATAAAAACTTACTAAGTACATTAAACCGTTATTTAACGTTCGACGCCTTTTTTAATAAGTAAAAGGGTACGTTTTATTAGTTTTTTACTAATAATATAAATCGAAGACTTTAAATCGTTAAAAACGTAAGTAAGGTCGTTAAAATCTACGTTTTTTCCTTTTTTAACGGTAGGTGTAGAAATAACGGATTCGGTGTTAAAAAAGTCGGTTAAAACAACCGATTCCTCGTTAAAAAGGGTATAATTAAAGTTAAAAAAAGCTATTTAATATAAAGTTTTTAAAAAAATAATAAAAAAGGGTAAAAAAGGTAAAAAAAAGTAAAAATAATAAGAATAAAGGGTAATAGTATGTTTAAATAATTAATTAAAAAAATAAAAAGTTAAAAAAAAGTAATTATAATATATATAAAGAGACGAGCTATTAACACGTTAAAAATAGGTTATAAACACGGTTATACATTAATATAAGGTTAAGTCTACCAAAACAACAACTACGATTAACTACTACTTAAACTACATCCAGATCCCTAAGACAATCAACATAAAAAAACACAGTTCTACTCTACGCATTAAGGGTAAAAAGGAGAGTAACGATATAGGTTAAATAGGCGACAACTTTAGTCGTATTTAAAGTAAAACACCCCTTTATAAAGTACTACGTTATATACGCGGAGTACTTAAAGATTTAATATTAATGTTTTCCCGTAAAAGGTTAAAGTGATACGATTTTATTAGTTAGACTTTAAATTTTGTGGATAAGCCTTATATTAACGTACCGCCGTGTTTATAGTTTAATTTTAACGTGTTAATAGCTCGTTTTTATATAAAAGGATTTAATTATTTAATTATAATATTATATTTAAATAAATAATAAAATAATACTTTATTTTATTTTATTTTTTTAATTTTATTTTTTTATTTAATTTTATTTTATTTACGGTTTATAATATTATATTCTTTTATTTATTATTTTTTATTTAAGTTTATCTTATTTACGGTTTATAATATCGTATTTTTTTATATTTTATTTTTTTATTTAGTTTTACTTTATTTATAACTTATAATATTATATTCTTTTATTTTTTATTTTTTTCGTTTAATTTTATTTTATTTACGGTTTATAATATCGTATTCTTTTATATTTTTTTTTTTTTATTTAATTTTATTTTATTTATAACCTATAATATCGTATTCTTTTATTTTTTATTTTTTTTATTTAATTTTACCGTATTTATAACCTATAAAATCGTATTCTTTTATCTTTCATTTAATTTAATTTAAAGACGAGCTATTCGTACATTAAAAATAAACTATACACACACTAGTACATCGTTATAAACGGGGCCTACAAAATTAAACTCGTTCTATTAACTATAATAAAGACGTTATTCCTAATATAATCAAAAGGCCTACATATAAACCTATATCGACAACCTTACTTAAATTTTTTACAGCCCCCCCCCCCCCTTCCTAACCTAACTATCACTAAATGTTATAAATAAAAGCCTTACGTACCTTGAAGAGTCTAGCCAGGTTAAAAGTACTTTATATCCTTATTACTTTATTATTTATTAAACGTACTTATTAACGAATTAGTTTTAATGTAAGACTTATAAGACTACGGCGCCGCGGCGCCGTAAAAGTTACCCGACGTACCTCCCCTTTTCGACGCACCTCTCCTTTTTAACGTACCTCCCTTTTTCAACGCACCTCTCTTTTTCGACGTACCTTTTCCCTTTCTTTTTAACGTACCCCCTCCTAACTACCGGTTTATAGTAGGCCCTTTATATAAGACTTTAGTAAAGATCGAAGTTATAGTAAAAGACGAGGTAAAAAGTTTTAATTTTAATATAGTACGTTTACGGTTAAATAACTACGTTAACGGGGTGTTAATAAAAGTAAACTTTATTTACGTTAAAAGTAAAGGGAGGTTTACGATTTAAAAAAGCCGTAATGTATTTATTTAAAAGGTTAACTATAAATAAGTTACGTATATTACTTTATTAAAAAAAAGTAATTTATAATCGTTTAATATTTTAAAAAACATCTATTATAATAACTACGGTTTAGTTATTATAAAAATAACGTTATTAACGTTATAAAACTTTACGGATAAAATAAAAGCTTTTATTTTAAAAATAGTAAATAATTTAAGGATACGTTTTTAAAATATTTTTTTAATATTTAAAAAATAATATTTAAAAGTAACCGTTTTATTTAAAAATATTAATAATTTTTTATAAAAAAATAAAAAGAATAAACGTTAAAGTTTTTTTATTACGTAATACGTTATTTAATTTTTTTATAAAAAAATGTTTTTTATATTATTTAATATAAAAATAAAAACGAATTTAAACGTATTATTAACTTTTTTTTATAATAATTAAAAATATAGTAACGTTTTTATTAAATTATTTTTATAAATTATACTTATTAAATAAATCGGTTTAAAATATTATTATTTTAAAGTACTTACTTTAATAATATTAAGTAAATTATACCTTTTTTTATAGTTTAGTTAATAATAAAAGAACGGAAGGTTACTTTTAGTTAATCGATTACGTTAAAAAAGCCCGGTTTTAATACGGTATTCGACCGTTAAATATAGTAATTATTAACTATAATAATGTTTTAAAGTCGGCCTTCCGTATTAAAATATTATTAATCTTTTAATAGTTTTATATTTTTTATATTAATATTAATATTTTATTAAACGTTAAACGTAAATAATGTAAGTAACGTAATAAAGTTAAAAATAAAAAAAGGGTAAAAAAACCATTAAAAAAGTAAAAAAAAAGGTAATTTAAAAAAGTTAAACGCTTTTTATAAAAACGAAGTTACTTTACCTTTTTAACTTTTTAAAAAGGTTTTTTATATACGTTAAAGCTTTTTTAATTTATAGTTTTTTATAATTTACTTTCGTTTAATAACTTTATATAATAAAGTTTAAAAAAAGTTAAAGGTTAAATTTACCGACTAACTAGTTATTATTTTATATATTTAACGTAAATACGTACTTATTAACGAATAATAAACGGGTTATTATATAAATAACTTCCGTAACTTTAAATAACGTATTATATCCTTTATTAAGTTTACGTATTATAAACTAAAGACTTACTTAATTATAAGTATTAATAACTTATAAAAAGTTATTAAAGTTATTATTAAACTTTTTTAAAATAAAAAAAAAGGCGGTAATTAATAAAGTTTTTTAATAAAAAGAGAGGTTTTAACGTAAGTATTTAATAGTTTCGTAGTTTAATAAAACCCTTTATAAAGTTATATATATTTATATTAACTACTTTATTAAGTAATACCGGTTTATACTTAATATTTAAAAGTTCGGTAAAAAATCCTTTATTTTACTTTTTATAACTTATAATTACCGTTTTATAAAGTAATACGGTTTTTTTTACTTATATACTATTAAAGTTATTTTTATAATTAATAAATATATTATTAAGTTTATTATTAACCTTTATTAATAATTAAATTATAATATAATAAATAAAGTACTTTTAACCTTTATATAAATCTTTATTAACCGTTTTTATACTTTTTTTATAAATAATTAACGACCTTATTTTATATATTAAAAACCTTATTATAGTATTAAATATATACGGCTACTTATAAAATACTAACCCTTTTAATAATAACGAAATAAACGTGTTTACCTTTTAAGTTATTATTATTACGTTTTTTTAAACTATCGTTATAACCCGTTAACTTAAAAAACCCACGCTTAACGAAGGGATACACCGTATAACTACCTTTATACAACGTTATATTTTAACTTTTAAGTTAGGTAACAGTTTAAAATAAATAGACCACTAAGACGTAGGCGAAACAACTAGGATTAAGCGGGTAAAACAGATAATATTAAAGGATAAAGAAGAGGATAAGCTGAGTTAAGGTTAAAGTTAAAGCCTAGGTTTAAGCTTAAAAAGTAAGGCCTAGGAAAAAGGTTAAGGAAAGGGTTAGGGAGAGGGTTAGGGAGAGGGGAGGCTTCGCCGTAAAGTTAGTAAAACTAATTAGGTAGGGTTACGTAACCTTAATAGGATTTAATAAGGATTAAAAGATTTAATTAGTTAAATAATTAACGTAAAATAAATGTGGACTTTTTTAAGCCCCGTTTATAGCGATGTACTAGTGTATAAATAACTTATTTTTAATGTACGAATAGCTCGTCTTTTAATTTAATTTATATTATATTATTAAATTATATAATTACTTTTTAATTTATTATTAATAAATATAAATTATTTTAATATAATATAATACGTTAATAAAATAATATTAATATGTTTTTTTTTAAAAAATTAATATATTAATATATTAATTCCTTACCTTAAGTAATTATAATAATATATTATTATATTTATAACTTAATTTTAATATATTAATAATTCGTCTTTTTTTATAAAGGTTTATTATATTTATAGTATAATAAAATATTAAAATTAACTTATTCGTATAATTATTAATACTTTATAATATTATTATTTTAACGTTATTAATTTATAATAAGTTTTTTATAAGTTTTTTTATTCCTTTTCTTTTTATATTTTTTTTAACCTTTTACTTTTTATTATATAAATAATATAATAATAAAACGAGTTATTCGTACGTTAAAATCGGGTTATCCGTATATAAATACATTATTAAAGGTCGCGACTTATAATAAAATCATTTTACATTAAATTCGTATTATTTAAACATACTCGTTATAAAAGCCGTAATAACTATATAAAGTGTTAAAATATAAGTTTTTTATTTTATAATAAAATAAATGACTCGTAAACTAAAAGACGTTTATTACTTTAATTAAAAATATATATATTTAAGTTACGTTATATTATAATATAAAAGGTGTTAATTTAATAGTGTATATAGTTTTTATACGTATTAGTTAAAATAAAGAGATTATATTAGTTATAGATTTTATTGAATAGGTTTTTACTTTATAGTAATATATTTACGTATAAATAACCCGATTTTAATATACGAATAGTTCGTTTTATAGTAATACAAAACTATATAACGTTATAATTAAAATTTATAAACTTTAATATTATAATAACGTCGTTATATAAACTAGTAATTATTTAATAAAAATTTATAATTAAATTATAATAATTATATTATTATTTTATTATAAAACCTTTAAAAGTAACGAACTTTAAACGTTATAATTATACGAGTATAATAAAAGTGTTAATATATAATAAATGTTTATTATATTAATTTTATAATAAATAGTATATATTAAAGTTATTTATAAAAATAATATTATAATTTATTTTTAAAATAAACTATTTATACATTAGTATATATATATATAAAGTTAAGTCTTTTAAACAAATTCTTATTATTAATTATAACCCGACCTACATTAAAACTTTAAAAACACTTAAAACTAAAATTAATAAACTTACGTAGTTCTTTACGAAACGGTCTCTCACTTTAAGTACGGTTAAAACTCTCGTACCTTTTACTTTAATTCGCGTTTAATTCTTTTCCCTTTATACGAAAGAAAGGGTGGCTTTTCTTTAGTTAATTGTTTTAAAAGGTACGTTACTAAAAGGTAAGGTAAAGTAATCTTATTAACTAGACTTTATATTTTAAGAACTTGCCTTATAACGATGTATTAGTGTACGAATAGTTTATTTTTAATGTGTGAATAGCTCGTCTTTTATTTTTAATAGTTTTACGAATTCGTTAAACGGGTTTATTTATAATATATAATTAAAGTTTAACGAATAAACTAGTTATATTTTTATTAAAAGTATAGTGTTTAATATAACGTAATATATATTAAGTTTATTTTTTACGTTTTAGATTTTAATATTTTATCGTTTATAAATATATATTATAATACGGCCTTTTATTATTATTATTTTATATTTATTTAACGTTAAACATTATAATTATTTATAAACGTCGCGGTTTAGTTTTTAAACTATAATAATATTAAGTTTATTATATAAGTATAATACTTTTATTATATATTATTATTTTTTATTATTTTTTATTATATAACGTTTAATATTAATTAAAAAGTAATCTTATAATATTTTAAAAGTTTATAATAACTATCGGTTCCGTCGTTATAATTTTATAAAAGACTTACTTAGTATTTTATAAAATATTTATAAATTATATAAATTTAATAAATTAAAAAAAATAAAATTAAAAATATTATTTTTAAAAAGGTTAAAATATTATTACGGTAACGTTAAGTTTATATATAAAAGTAACCGTTTTTATTTTAACTTTAAAGTAACTTTTTAACGTTTTTTATTAATAATTTATTAATTTATTAATCGTTTATTATAGTTATAATATTAAAAGGTTATTATATAAGTTTAAAAAAAGGTAATTATTACGTATTACTATTATAGTTTTATAATATTATAAAAGTTTTAAACTATATAATTACCGTTATAAGTAACGTATTTAAATTTTTTATATTTTTTATATAAACATATTTTATTATTATTATACGTAATATTATTATAACGGTTATACCGTACTTTATTAATATAAGAAAAATATTTATATTTCTAATATTTAAAATAATATATAATTTTAATTATATTATATAATAGTTTATAAATAAAAAGTTATACGTTTTATATAAAAACGAGTTATTCGTACGTTAAAATCGGGTTATTCGTACGTAATATATCGTTATAAAACCGGGCTTATATAAACCCTATAAAATAATACGTTAAATAAACTAACTAATTAAATCTTTTAATTCTTATTAAATCTTATTAAGGTTACGTAACCTTACCTAATTCAATCTGCCCGCCCTACAATAAAGCCTTCCCTCTCTTTAACCCTCTCTTTAAACCTCTCCTTAAACCTCACTTTTTAAGTTTAAACTTAAACCTTACTTTAAACCTAACCTTAACTAACTTAACCTTAACCTTAACTTAACTTATCCTCTTTATCCTTTAATATTACCTGTTTTACCCGTTTAATTTTAACTACTTTACCTACGTTTTAATAGTTTATTTACTTAAAACTATTATTTAATTTAAAAGTTAAAATATAACGCCGTATAAAAGTAATAGTACGGTGTATCCCTTTATCGGGCGCGGGTCTTTAAAATTTACGGGTTATAAGTATACTTTAAAAAGACGTATTAATAGTAATAACCGCGATTTAAAAGGAAAATATATTAATATCGTTATTATTAAAAGGGTTTATATTACGTAAACGACCGTATATATTTTATATAATAAAAGGCTTTTTAATATAAAAGAAAAGGTCGTTAATAACTTATAAAAACGGTTAAATAAAAGTTATAATAAAGTTAAAAATACTTTATTTATTATATTATAATTTAATTATTAGTATAAATTTATAATAAACTTAATAATATACTTATTAATTATAAAAATAGTTTTAATAACGTATAAATAAAAAAGGCCGTATTACTTAATAAAAAAGTAGTTATAAGTTATAAAAAGTAAAGTAAAAGATTTATTATTAAACTTTTAAGTATTTAGTATAAAGTAGTATTATTATATAAAGTAGTTAACGTAAGTATACGTAACTTTATAAAAGGTTTTATTAAATTATAAAGTTATTATATATTTATATTAAAACCTTTTTTTATTAAAAAACTTTATTAATTATTACTTTTTTTATTTTATAAAAACTTAATAATTACTTTAATAACTTTTTATAAAATATTAATATTTAATATTAAGTAAGTTTTTAGTTTATAGTACGTAACTTTAATAAAAAAGGTTATACGTTATTTAAAATTATAAAAACGGTTTATATAATAATTTACTTATTATTTATTAATAAGTAAATATTTACGTTAAATATATAAAATAATAGTTAATTAACTAACGAATTTAACCTTTAATTTATTTTAAACTTCGTTATATAAAACTATTAAACGAGTGTAAACTATATATAATTATAAATTAAAAAAATTTTAATACGTATAAAAAACCTTTTAAATTAAAAAAGTAAAATAACTTCGTTTTTATTAAAAACGTTTAACTTTTTAAAGTTAAAACGAACTATTAACACGTTAAAATTAAACTATAAATACGGCGGTATATAATAGTAAGTCGTAACCTATAATAAAATCGCCTATTAACCTTTTACTTTAATTCGTATTAATTTAAACACATTCGTTATAAAAGCCGCGACAATTAATATAAAGTCGAAAGTGTTAAAGTATAAACTTTACTAAAAGTATACATTAAAACGTGGTTTATTTTTAATTTTATATTATACATTTATATATTACGTTGTTTTATAATATAAAAGGTATAAATATAGTAGTGTATAACGTTTTTATACTTTTACGTAAAGAGTTTAAATAAAGTAATATTATTAGTTGTAAATTTTATTTAGTAAAGATATACTTTATATTTATATACCGCCGTACTTATAACTTAATTTTAACGTATTAATAGTTTGTTTTTTAAAGTTTTTTTTAACCGGGTTTTTTACTTTTTTTTTTTTAATTTATTATTTTTTTATTTACGTTTAACGTTTAATATAATATTAACGTTAATATAAAAAATATATAATTATTAAAGGATTAATAATATTTTAATACGGAGAGTTAACTTTAAAGTATCGTTATAGTTAATAATTATTATATTTAACGGTTAAATATTATATTAAAACTAAACCCTTTCGACGTAATCGATTAACTAAAAGTAACCTTTTACTTTTTCGTTATTTATTAAATTATAAAAAAAGGTATAATTTATTTAATATTAATAAAGTAAATATTTTAAAATAATAACATTTTAAACTTATTTATTTAATAAGTATAGTTTATAAAAATAACTTAATAAAACCGTTATTATATTTATAATTATTATAAAAAAAAGTTAATAATATACTTAATTTTATTCTCGTTTTCGTATTAAACGATATAATAAACGTTTTATTTATAAAAAAACCGAAGGACGTATTACGTAATAAAATAACCTTATCGTTCATTTTTTTTCTTTTTTTATAAAAGATTATTAATATTTTTAAATATAATACTTACTTTTAAAAACTACTTCTTAAATATTAATAAAATATTATAAAAACGTATCTTTAAGTTTTCTATTATTTTTAAAACGAAAGTTTTCGTTTCGTTTATAAAGTTAAAACGGGCTATTCGTACCCTAAAAATAGGCTATTCACACACTAATACATCACGGTGGGGCCAAGTTTAAAAAAACGAATTCTAACTAATAAGATCGCTTCACCTTATCTACCGACTATCTACCTCGAAAACAACACTCGAATTCTACGAGTAAAACGAAGTTCTTTATAAAGAGGCTTTTTTACTTAAAGTATAATTAGAGTTATTATAAATTACGTTACGATTATCGTCTTTTCTCTTTACTTTTATTTTAACGAATATATTAGTTTTTTTATATTAATTATTTTAAGAGTTTAAATGTTATTTAATATATAATTAATAAAATACGTTTATTTAAAAGACTTGGCC
Source organism: Ophiostoma pallidulum (assembly GCA_019925425.1). NCBI lineage: Eukaryota > Fungi > Ascomycota > Sordariomycetes > Ophiostomatales > Ophiostomataceae > Ophiostoma > Ophiostoma pallidulum. The sequence continues at coordinate 7,719 of JADHKO010000335.1, read as the reverse complement.
CTACTATAATGTACTAGTATATAAATAACCTAATTTTAAAGTGTCAATAGTTCGTTTTATAAAGTTTCGTAACGTTAAAAACGTTATTTTAGTTATTATTAAGTTATAATTAATATAACGAAAGTTTTTAATAATAATAAAAAACTATAAGTTACCTTTTTTTAAGAAATAAAAAATGTATATAACTTATTTATAGTTAACCTTTTAAGTGTTTATATTACGGCTTTTTTATATTATTAACCTTTTTTTACCCTTTATATATATAAAATCGACTTTAATTAAAGAGCCGTTAACGTAATTAATAAAACGTAACCGTATTACACTAAAATTAACACTTTTAATTTAATCCTTTACTTCGGCTTTTATCTTTATTAACGTTTTATAAAAAGGGTTAATAATAAACCGGTAATTATTAAAAAGTGCGTTAAAGCTTTAAAGGGGGGTATCGGGAGGCTTTAACGGCGTTACCGCCGTAAGGACGACTTTTAAAGCTTTTATAAAAACTAAACTATTAGTAAAAACATTAAATAGTATATAAAGTAGTAAAGAATTAATATAGTTATTACTTAACTAACCTTTTTAAAGTAGGCGTTACCTTTTTTAATAAGGGCTTTTATTAACTAACTTAGTTAACTTAACAAGGTTTAATTTAGTAATAAAACTTTTTAGGAAGGTTAAAAGATATAGAGCACCCTAACTTTATTAAGACTAACGTATTTAAATAACTAATAAAATACATTATAATTTATAAGACTATATAAGCCCGGCTTTATAACGATATATCTATATACGGATAACCCGATTTTAACGTACGAATAGCTCGTCTTTTTATATAGAACTATTAATATATAATTAATTAATTATTATAATAAACTTTATTTTAAAAATTAAATAACCCGTTTTATAATATAGTTTTAAAAATATTTAATTAATTTAATAAAAAAGTTAATTATTTAAAGTTTAATTAATTTATTTATTATTTTATTATTATTAAAAATATATATAAAAAATTATTTAATAATAACGTTATAATAATAGTAATAAATTTAAATTATATTATTAAATAACTTATATATTATTTTAACGTTATTATAAAGTTTAAGTATTATACTTATTATTTATTTAATTCTTATATATATATAATCTTATAAGTTTAAAAGGAAGTCTTTTATTTTTGTTATTATTTTAAAACGTATTTTATACGTTTTTAAGTTTTTTATTAAAAAAGTAAAGTACGTTATTTAAATATAAATATAATAAAATATAATAAATAAAAGAAGTTAAAAACGTAGTTTTTAAAAATATTAACGATTTTATTTTTAATAATAATAATTAAACGTAATAAGTTAAACATATTATAATAAAACTTAAAAATAACTTAAAGTTTAAAAAGTTTAATTAAACTAATAATATTTACTTTATAAAGTTTTTATTTAATATCGTTTAATAATCCGTTATAATCGTTATTATAAACGTAAGGTAAGGAATTAATATATTAATATATTAATTTTTAAAAAAAAGTATATTAATATTAAATTAATATATTAATTTAGTATACGCGTATATTAATTTTTAAAAACGTATATTAATTTTTAAAAACTTTTATTAATATTAATTTAACATATTAATTTTTAAAAAACCTAGAATTTTTAAAAATTAATATATTAATTTAATATAATAGTATATTAATATATTAACTTAATAAATTAATATATTAATATATTTATTTTATTTTATTAACGTATTATATTATATTAAAATAATATATATTTATTAATAATAAATTAAAAAGTAGTTATATAATTTAATTTAATAATATAAATTAAATTAAATTAAATTAAATTAAATAAAAGATAAAAAAATACGATTTTATAGGCCGTAGATAAGGTAAAATTAAACTAAAAAAATAAAAAATAAAAGAATACGATTTTATAAGCCGTAAATAGGATAAAACTAAACGAAAAAAATAAAAAATAAAAGAATATAATATTATAGGCCGTAGATAGGAGAAAACTAAACGAAAAAGATAAAAGATAAAATAATACGATATTATAGGCCGTAAATAAAATAAAACTAAATAAAAAGATAAAATAAAAAAGATAAGATAGAATAAAGTATTATTTTATTATTTATTTAAATATAATACTATAATTAAATAATTAAATCCTTTTATATATACTATAATTACTCCTTCTTTTTTTAATTTTTATTTTCTTAACTAACCATTCAAACACACTATTACCCTTTATTCTTACCCTTTTTACCTTTTTCCTACCCTTTTTACCCTTTTTTATTGTTTTTTTAAAAACTTTATACTAAATAGTTTCTTTTAACCTTAATTATACCCCTTTTAACGAGGAATCGGTTGTTTTAACCGACCTTTTCGACACCGAATCCGTTATTTCTACACTTACCGTTAAAAAGGGAAAAAACGTGGATTTTAACGACCCTACTTACGTTCTTAACGATTTAAAGTCTTTGATTTATATTATTAGTGAAAAACTAATAAAACGCACCCTTCCCTTTTACTTATTAAAAAAGGCGTCGAACGTTAAATAACGGTTTAATACACTTTATAAGTTTTTATTTATTTACTTTTTTATTACTTATTATTTATTAATTATTAATTATTAATTAATAACTATTACTTATTAATTAATAACTATTTTATAGGTGTAATTATAAAAAAACGATATACTTCGTCTTTTTAAAAGCTCGAATTTTATATACTATTACTAAAAACACCACCTAACTATTATTTTTAATAAAGTAACAAAGGCTACTTTATCGAAAAGTAAGTGTATTTTTACGAATTTTTATGTTTTTTAATAATAGATTTTATATTTATTACTCTATTTTAATACTGTATTATATGTACTAATTATTTTATTTTTAGTCGAAGATCTCCCTGAAAAAACGGGCTTTTTTGATTTACCTTCACGAAAACGGGCCAAAAATCACACAATTACCTAAAACTCACCTATTATCGACGATAATGAAACAAATTATAAAGTCCTTACTTTTATTATTAAAAATAACCTCTTTTTTTAAACGGTTGATTTAAATTCGTTTAAAAGTATGATTTTATACTATAATCCGTACGTTATTTTATTCTTTTATTCTTTTATTCTTTTATTCTTTTATTCTTTTATTCTTTTATTCTTTTATTCTTTTATTCTTTTATTTTTTTACTATTTTATTTTTTTATTATTTTAATGTTTTTATTAATTAATTAAATTTTTTTAAGTTGACAACGACGATTAATCGAAAAAAAGTAAAAAAGCTCTTTAACGACGCTTTCGAAACCTAAATCGGTTAAATCAATAAAGAGTTTTATTAAAACCTTAAAGATTATAACCGTTTTTCACTTTCTTTTAACATTTAAACCGTAAATATATAAACGTCGTATTTAAACTTAATTATTACTTATATCGATATACGTTTTTAACTTTTTTATAAATTAATCGGTATGTTTTTATTTATTTTACCTTACTTTTTATTTTTTTACTTTAATTTTTATTTTTTTATTATTTTTATTTTTATTATAAGTTATTTTATTATTTATTATTAACTAACTAATTTTTATAAAACGAACTATTAACACGTTAAAATTAAACTATAAACACGACGGTACATTTATATAAGGTTAAGTTTACTAAATAAATAGCTACAATTAACTACTACTTAAACTACGTCTAAATCCTTAAAACAATTAATATAGAAAAAACAAGTTTTACTTTACACATTAAAGGTTAAAAAGAAAACAACGATATAAGTTAAACAAACGGTAACTTTAATCGTATTTAAAGTAAAGCACTCTTTTATAAAGTACTACGTTATACTTGTAAATTTAATGTTTATGTCCTTAAGGAGCGTTGTTAAGAGATTAAGGTGTTACGATTTTATTAGTTAGACTTTACATTTTAAAGACTTACTTTATAGTAAAGTACCGCCGTGTTTATAACTTAATTTTAACGTGTTAATAGCTCGTCTTATTTTTATTATTTAAGTTTTTAAAAATTAACCGTTTTTTATACCGGTTAAAATATTTAAGACGTAATTTAGTTGATTTTAATCGATTATCCAATAATTATCTTTAAAAACACGTTTAGGTACGTTAAAATTAATTTAATTTTTACTCTTTATTAGTCTTTTAAAAGTATTAATTAAATACTTTTTTTTAGTATTATTAAGGATAATACGGTTAATAATTCGACGTTTTTATCGATTTTTTCGAATAATTATAAAGAAGTGTGTCGAAATCCCTTTGAAAACGACGTTAAATGCGTGGCTTATATAATAAACCTTGTTGTAAGGAGTATTTTGACCGAATATATAGCCGTTTCGTTAATAAACAGTGAAAGTAGTAAAATAGGTAAGTTATTTATTATTATCCTTTTTATTATTCTTTTTATTATTATCCCTTTTATTATTATTTTTTTATTATTATTTTCTATTATTATTCCTTTTTATTATTATCTTTTATTTTTATTCTTTTTATTTTATTAATACGACGTTTTTAAAGATTAATGGGTTAAATTCGACGGTTAAATACATTAACTAAATACACTAAAGAAGTAAAATTAATGTTTTTAAACGGTATTAATTATTATAAAGAGACGAGCTATTCGTATATTAAAAATAGGCTATTCGTACACTAGTACATCGTTGTGGACTAGGCCCATAAAAAGCCTACATTTATTTCGCGTTAATTATTTAACTAATTAAATGTTCTAATCCTTATTAAATCTTACCGAGGCTACGTAACCCTGCCTAATTAATTCTACTAACCTTACGGCGAGGCCTCTTTTCTCCCTAGCCTTTTCCTTAACCCTCTCCTTAACCCTTTTCTTAACCCTCTTTTTAAGCCTTACTTTTTAAGCTTAAACCTAGGCTTTAACTCTAGCTTTAACTTTAGCTTTAACCCTAGTTTAACTTATCCTTTTCCTTATCCTTTAGTATTATTTATTTTACCCGTTTAATCTTAGTTGTTTCGCCTACGTTTTAATAGTCTATTTATTTTAAATTATTACTTAACTTAAAAACCGAAATATAACGCCGTATAAAGGTAGTTGTGCGGTGTATCCCTCCGTTAAGCGCGGGTCTTTTAGGTTAACGGGTTACGGTGATAGTTTAAAAGGACGTAGTAATAGTAATTTAAGAAGTAAACACGTTTATTTCGTTATTATTAAAAGGGTTAGTATTCCGTAAGTGGCCGTATATATTTAGTATTACGGTAGGGTTTTTAATGTATAAAATAAGGTCGTTAATTATTTATAAAAAAGGTATAAAAACGGTTAGTAAAGATTTATATAAAGGTTAAAAGTACTTTATTTATTATATTATAATTTAACTATTAGTAAAGATTAATAATAAACTTAATAATATACTTATTAGTTATAAAGATAACTTTAATAGTGTATAAGTAAAGGAGGTTATATTATTTCGTAAAACGGTAACTATAAGTTATAAAAAGTAAAACGAAGGATTTTTTATTAAACTCTTAAATACTAAGTATAAACCGGTACTATTTAATAAAGTAGTTAATATAAGTATATATAACTTTACGGGGGGTTTTATTAAATTACGAAGTTGTTAAATATTTACGTTAAAGCCTCTCTTTTTATTAAAAGACTTTATTGATTACCGCCTTTTTTTTATTTTAAAAAAGTTTAATAATAATTTCGATAACTTTTTATAAGTTATTAATACTTATAATTAAGTAAGTTTTTAACTTACGGTACGTAAACTTAGTAGGGGATGTAGTACGTTATTTAAAGTTATGGAAGTTACTCGTGTAATAACCCGTTTACTATTTATTAACGGGTACGTATTTATATTAAATATATAAGATAATAGTTAGTTAGTCGGTAAATTTAACCTTTAACTTTTTTTAAGCTTTGTCGTATAAAACTGTCGAACGAGAGTAGACTATAAAAAGTTATAAATTAAAAAGGCCTTAACGTGTATAAGGAACCTTTTTAAAGAGTTGAAAAGGTAGAGTAACTTCGTTTTTATAAAAAACGTTTAACTTTTTAAAGTTACCCTCCTCCTTTATTTTTTTAGTAGTTTTTTCGCCCCCTTCTTTATCCTTAACCTTACTACGTTACTTACGTTACTTACGTTTAACGTTTAGTATAATATTAGTATTAATATAAAAAATATAAAGTTATTAAAGGATTAGTAGTATTTTAGTGTGGAGGGCCGACTTTAAAGTATTATTGTAGTTAATAATTATTATATTTAACGGCCGAATACCGTATTAAAACTGGGCCTTTTCAACGTAGTTAATTAATTAAAAGTAACCTTCCGTTCTTTTATTATTAACTAAATTATAAAAGAGAGGTATAATTTATTTAGTGTTATTAAAGTAAGTACTTTAAAATAGTAGTATTTTAAACCGATTTATTTAGTAAGTGTAATTTATAAAAATAACTTAGTAAAAACGTTATTACATCTTTAACTACTATAAAAAAAAAAAAAAAGGTTAGTAATACGTTTAAATTCGTTTTTATTTTTATATTAAATAATATAAAAGACCTTTTTTTTATAAAGTAACCGGATAACGTATTACGTAACGGAGTAACCTTAACGTTTATTCTTTTTCTTTTTTTATAAAAGATTATTAATATTTTTAAATAAAACGGTTATTTTTAAGTATTATTTCTTAAGTATTAAAAAAATATTTTAAAGGTGTATCTTTAAATTATTTATTATCTTTAAAATAAAGGCTTTTATTTTATTTATAAAGTTTTATAACGTTAGTAACGTTATTTTTATAGTAACTAAACCGTAGTTATTATAATAAGTGTTTTTTAAAATATTAAACGATTATAAGTTACCTTTTTTTTTTAATAAAGTAATATACGTAACCTATTTATAGTTAACCTTTTAAGTAGATGTATTACGGTTTTTTTAAGTCGTAAACCTCTTTTTACTTTTAACGTAAATAAGGTTTACTTTTATCGGCGCCCCGTTAACGTAATTATTTAACCGTAGGCGTACTACACTAAAGCTAAAGCTTTTTACCTAATCTTTTACCGTAACCTCGATCTTTATTAAGGTTTTATATAAAGGGCCTGTTATAAACCGGTGGTCGGGAGGGGGCACGTTTAAAAGGGAGGGAGGAGGTGCGTCGAAAGGGGGAGGTGCGTCGAGATTTAAAGGAGGGTCGGGTAACTTTTACGGCGCCGCGGCGCCGCAGTCTTTTAAGTTTTGTATTAAAACTAATTCGTTAATAAGTACGTTTAATAAGTAGTAGAGTAATAAGGATATAAAGTACTTTTAACCTGGCTGGACTCTTTAAGGTGCGTAAGGTTTTTATTTATAGTATTTAGTGATAGTTAAGTTAGGAAGGGGGGGGGGGGGGGGTTATAAAAAATTTAAGTAAGGTTGTCGATATAGATTTATATGTGGGTCGTCTGTCTATACTAGGACTAGCGTTATTATTATAGTTAATAAAACGAGTTTAATTTTATAGGCCTAGTCTATAGCGATATACTAGTGTACGAATAACCTATTTTTAATGTACGAATAACTCGTCTTATTATAAAAAGAACGGTTAAATATCGGACGATTTTAACGTATAAGTTATCCTTTTAAATAAGTTTTTATTATTATTATTATTATTATTATTATTATTATTATTATTATTATTATTATTATTATTATTATTATTATTATTATTATTATTATTATTATTATTATTATTATTATTAT
>JADHKO010000267.1:0-37981 GCA_019925425.1 Ophiostoma pallidulum | reverse complement strand
AATTTAGTTTCAAGACTATTAGCTACATTAGACATAAAAGGTACACAAGATAAATTAACTAAATTATCTATTTTTCTTTGTTGTAAAGAAAAATGAATTTTTACTCTTCCTCTTGTATCTAGATCATTAGATTTATATTTTCCACTTAAATTTATAAAAAAACTTCCATCTGAATCTACCATACCTGTTAACCAAGGATTGTCTAACAAGTTACCTTCTAATAAAGGTAACTTATCTATATTTGTTTTATGAGCTATATTTAAATAGTCTATAGCTTTGTGTAAATAAGTTATTTTAGGTGTTCTAAATTTACCGTTAATTAATTTAATCAGTTTAATTAATGTAATTTTATCGCATACAGTATAAGTACAAGCATTTGTTAATTTTCTATCAAATATGTACCCTCCTCCTAAAACCTTTTTTATGTGTATATATAAAGGTTTTTCTTTTTTGTGGAAAGAAAAAACTATTCTAGGGTTTAATATAGATCCATTAGGGGATCTTAAACTTTTTTGTGTTCATATATGTCCATCCCCTTCTATTAAGCCTGCTAAATAGTGACCTAAGTTAGAATGCTTTATTAAGTTATTTATGTTCATTTTTCTTTATTTCTGATAAAATGGAACTATGTATCTTATTTTTTTTATTTAAATAAGACAAATATTTATTTTTATCTAAAGTATTGAAACTATTTAGATAACAGACTTTATTGTAGTTAAAATTAAACAAACACATTAGATAACAAGACATTCTGAATTCTAAGGGGCTAACTACATGACTTTTTTGACTAGCACCTCTTCCTACGTCTATACTATGTGTACTAATTTTATCAAATAAAATTTTTACATCTATATAATTACTATTTTTTAATATGTATAAAGATTCTTTATTATATTTTAAGAACTCATTTTCAGGATCACTTAGAAATTTAATATATTCAGGTGTACTTATTTTTATAAAGTTTATATTAGAAGGTCTTATTACTCTAATTTTTTCTATATATCCTGCGTCATTACCTGTAATATAAAAAATATTTAAATGATTTATACCTACTAAATTTAATGCTTTTGATAATTCACTTAAATTAATTTCTACATCTTCTTTCAAAACTACTATTTTTCCAATTAAAGTAGAAAGATTATTTTTAAAATTACTGTTGTTTATAGTTAATCCTAATATTATATCACTTGAATTTAAATAAAAAGTATCATTATTAAATTCTTTATTTAAATTTAAATTGTTTACTGTACTGCTAAATAATCTAGTGTTTCTTACTCGGTGGTTTAATATTAATTAAAATATATTTCATTATTATTTTTGTCATTGTTTTTATTATATTTTGTTTTTAAAATGAGTCTATATACTCTATAATATATGCATATTAAAGGGAGAAGATATCAGGAATCAAACCTGAATGGTTTTATAATTGATAGATTATAACATGTTTTATTTAAACTATATCTTCTAAAAAATATATTATATTTTTTATAAAATTATATTTCTTAAAAATTTTTAATTTAAGAACGGTTTCTATTAATGAATCATAATAGTGTTTTTTTTTTAAGTTTTAATTTGTAAATTTTATTTTCGTATTTTGTATGTATTTTTTCTTTAATATCATTAGTTAAATTAATATTGTAATTAAAATTATACTTATAAGATTTATAATCTAAATATTTATCTTTATCTTTTTCAATAAAATATCAATATATTTTACATTTAAGACTATCTTTAAAATTAATTTCACTATTTTTTACACTTTCTCTTAATATATTCTTATTATTTAAATAAAAAAAAGGTAAGTCTATTATATTGAAATATCTTAAGATATATATAATATTTATATCACCTATTAATTCAAATAATAAGTTTTCAGAAAATAAAAATCTACATATAAATCCTAAAAGAAAACATATTAAAATTTTAATAAAACTTAATTTATTAAATATTGTTTTTTTGTTTTTCATTTTTAATTTAATTTTTTTTAAAAAGGAACTTATATTCCTGCAACAAAATTATTATTTTTTGTTAATATATTTATGTTTAATGCTATAATCCTTAATATTATGAGCATTATATTTTTTAGCTTGTAGTCTATTTAAGTTATCTTGAGTACTAGTTAATCCTATTTGGTGTATATTTCTACCTTTTAACAAAGGCTTATTAAAAGGATTATTACGCAATAAGTCATTAACTTCCTTAGATATATCATTTTTTGTTGCAGCTTTAATTTCCTTTCATATATTAGTATTGGGATCAAATTCTGCCTTAAATTCTAAGTAACTACTATAATCTCCTTTTTCTTTTACTCATAAATTTCAATATAATTTACGTTTAGCTATATCATGATATTTTATATAAACTTTTTCTATTTTATTAATACTATTATCTAGTAATTTGAAACCTACTTTAAATTGACCACTTTTGGTTTTAGTTGGTAATATGAATTCTTTATTATTTGAATCTAGTAAAGGGCCCATTTCTTTCATGTATTGTAAAATAGGTTCACGTCTTTCATCTCAATTTACAGAATAAACAGGTCTAGAGTTTAAAGGATCTAAGTCCGGAGTTGTAGAAACAGTGGCATGATTTGTATTATTAGTACAATAGCTATCATTTAAATTATTGACATTTTGATTACTTTGTCTATTATATAATTCTTCACTATTCTCAAATAAAGGTGTCATAGTATTAGGGGTATCATAATTATTGCTTTCTAAACTAAATATTTCATTATCTACTTTAGAACCATTATAAAGACTATTATTAATTAAATCGCTAGAATTATTTACAGTTCATCCAGCATCTTTGGGAGAAAAAATAATATCATTAGAATCGAAGTAAGTTAATGTATTATTTTTAATTTCACTTGTATCATAATAATATAAATTTTTATCTAGGGTAAGTTCTTTTGAGGATGTATTTGATTTAGTATTATTTGAATTATAATCATCCCTTAAAGAGGGATATTTAGGTATTCTTCTAATACTTTTACTGTCAGACAATTTTAGATTATTTTTTAATTTGTCATTTTTGGCTTCCAAGTAAAGAATATTTTTATAGTCTTTATTTTCTTCAGTATTATACTTTGGTAATGAATTACCCATAGGTATTTTTAAATTATTATTATTAAAAAAACTGAATAAACTATAAAATAAGTCTTTAATATAAGATAATTTAAATTCTTTTATAGTATTAAAATTAGGTATAATAGATATATCATATACATCTATTATATTATTAGTAATAACAACGAAACTAGAAAAAAACAGGTAATAAATAATGGAAACTTTATTAAAACAATCATTAAATACATTTATGTTATAATAATTATTAATAATAATTCTTGTGGACAATCCTATAGTAAATATAATAATAATTTTAGTTATATTTTTTTTATTAAATATTTGGGATAAAAATATTTTTATCATTTTTTTTTAATTTAAATAAAAAGAGACATTACTTCTCTATAATGTAAGAATATTAAAGATTTGAACTTTAAATCAATTTTTTTTTTGTTTTTTCCTTTAAACTATATTCTTTATATTTAAATATTTATTTAAATATAGCTAATTATTTAGATTTAATATTTTGTATAATTATATTTTTTCAAGTAGTAGATAAATCATAGGTATTATGTTTAGCAATAAGATACATATTAAACCCATTTTTTATATTTGAAGGTAAAATATTAATAGCAGTATTAATAGACTTACCTTTGTTTAATTCATTTAATAGTTTAGTTTTTCAAACTTCAACAGTAGCATTATTAGTATTTATAGAATGTTTAAATTTATATAAAAAATCATCGAAGAAAATTTGGTTTCTAGTAACACTATCTTGAAAATAATCAATATATTTAGACGACTTGATATTAGAATAATTAGAATTAGAGGGACTATGTCCTTCTCAAAAACTTAACGTTTTTCCATTTAATTTATTATTAGTATTAGATGAAGAATCCGCAAAATAATTATCAAACTCATAATTATCATAAGAAGGTGTTTCAGAAGGTGAAGGAGATGCTCCTGGGTTAACATAAGTTAAAGATTTGTCTTTATCTGCGCATAAAAAATTATTAATATTATTTGACTCTTCAATATTAAAAGTTTTAGTGTTTACATCTCCTATGGTAATTTTATCGTCTAACTTATTAAAAAGAGATTTTAATAAATGTTTAATATTATCTAAAGTAAATAAACTAAAATTTAAGTTATTAATAGTAAAAATTATAGAATTACAACTAATAGGGATAAAAGGTAAAAAATAAATAAGTAAAGTAAGATTAAAATAATTATTTGTTAATAATCTTATGATAAAACCCAAAATGAAAATAAGAATAATTTTAATAAAATTAGGTTTATTAAAAATTTTATAAATAACAAAAATATTCATTGTATAATTAATTATATTAAAAAGAGACAGATTTCTCTGCAAAATAATAAAATTTAAGTTTTAAATTTTAAAGCATTTTTTGTTATTGTTGCTTAACAATTCTAAGCATTTCTTTTAAGATCTGATAATTTTCTAACTTAGCTTGTCGTAACTCAGATACTAAATATAATTCTTTATAATAAGATAATTTTATATATTCTTTATCGGATAAAATTTTAGTACTTGAATTATTTATATTTAAATTCAAATATTTTAAAGTAAAATTAGTATTATCATAATTGTTATATAGATTAGGATATATAGTATTTGTGTAAGAGTTATATATGTTTTGTTTTATATCCTTGTTAATAGTAGATTTTTGTATATAAGATTCGTAATCTTTATATTCAATATAATCATTTAAAACAGGGTTATCTACCATTAGTACAATATATACTAATATTAAAATAAAAATAAAAAAAATAAAAGAAAGGAGCTTATTTTTTTTAACAAAAACAATAGTCTTATTTAAATAAATAATAAAGTCTTTATTGTTTATAATAAAAAAAGATATACAAGATGAGGTAAAACTGGAAAAATTTATATATGACTTTAAAAAGTTTTTTTTCATTAATTTTAAATATAAAATAAAAAGAGTACCTATTACTCCATACAGATTTATAAACATATTATATAAAACTATGTTTATTAAAATTTCTCTATAATAACATTATGTTCTGGTATTTTAGAAGCTTTAAATCAAGATCTTAAAGACTTATCTTTTTGTATAAGTTTTTCGTTTAATTTTGAGTATTCTGATCAGTTTGCTTCCTTTGTTTTCTGTAATTCTTTAAACTCTTCTAAATTATTATTATTATTTAATTTAGATTCATAATTAATAATAGATTTATGATCTTCTAATACTATTTGTGCATCAATACTCAAGGAATCTCTTTCTACTTTTAAATTAAACATTTGTATAGCCAAATCTTTAGGTATACTAGTAAATATATTAGATAAATTTTTTATATAAAGATTTTTATAAGGTTTAAGGTTACTTTCTTTGTTATAAAGTGCATCAGCTTTCTTATAATATTCTTCTCTATACATATAATCCTTTTCATTATCTAATCGCTTTAAATCTAACTTAACCTTTTTTTTTATCACTAACTCAACTTTACTTTCTGGTTTATCTTGAGAATTATCATGTGAATACGATGCTAAATAGTTTGTATTATCCTGAGGAGGGTTAGGTCCATTACTAAAATTAGAATATTGATTAATATTGTTGTATCCACTAGATTCTCCATTTATTTTTAAAATATAATTATCCATATCTATAGTTATACTTATAAATCCTATTATAACTAAAAAATTAATATAAGAAAATATACTTAAAATAGATAACATAGTAAAAAAATAAATCAAATTTTGTTTGTTAATTTTCATATGTATCAAATTTTTAATAAAAAGGCAAGATAATGTACTTGTTCATACAAATTTTGAAAAAAATAATAAGTCTTGGGTTGTTAAGGATTGATAATTAAACAATATCATTATAAAAAAAGTTATATAAATAAGAATATTTATATTTAAAATTCTATAAAAACAACTAATTATTAATTCATAAATTAATAATTTAGGTAGAAAATTTAATGCATATGTAATAATACCAATATTAAATAAAATATAATAATTAAAAGTATAGATTGAATACAAATTATTATAAAAATTTACTAATAAAAAAAGTGCAGCGTAAATAGATATAAATATACAGTATTTTAAGGTAAAATCTTCTTTTTTAATTAAAAAAAAGTTTTCTATTTTAATAGAATAGAGATTTTTCATGTGTTTATTAATTAATATAAAAAGAGAACTAACTTTTCTCGAAAAAAGATCTATTGGATTTAAACCAATATTTTAATAACTAAGGTTATATGTATTATTTTTATACTAAGATCTTTTAATATAATAAAATCATTATAATTTTATTATATTAAGTTAAAAACTAAAAGGTTTATTATAATACAAATTAATATGAAAAAATAACACATTACAATCAAATTTAAGTTAATGTGATATGTTAATTAATATAAAAAGAGAACAAACTTTTCTCAAAAGTAAAAATGATATTTTATCAATCTTACTTCTTAAAGTTTTATAATCTAAGGTAAATAACACTCAACATCCTGTGTGTAAAACAGGCACTCTGCCAATTGAGTTAATCTCTCTTTTTTTTATTTTTTCTAGTTTTTTTGTTTTATTGTTATAACTATGGCTCCAACCATGGCTAATAATAATATAAAGCTAGTTATAATTAATCACATATTATAATTTGTATACATAATATTACCTATACTTGTAATATGTCCAACTTCTGCTATATTTCCGTCTCATAGTTTACTTGTAACAAATAATACATCATTGTTGTTAATATATATATTATTTTCTAATGTATTATTAATTTTATTAAAAGATACATTGTATAATATATTATTTAGATAATTATTATTATTGTTTAATATTGCGATATTATAAGGTAATAATTGGAAAAGAGGATAATTAAATAAAATTGCAATACTTATAGCTAAAGGTATACTATTACTAGTATTACTTTGTAATTCACTCATTCTAATATTAATTAGCATTAAAATAAATAAAAACAAAATAGATACTGCTCCAATATATACGACTAAATAAGCTAAACCTAAAAAACTTAAACCTATTATTAATAAGTATGAAGATATACCTCCAAATAATCCTATTAAGAATAATAAAGATATAATTGGATTTTTACTTATAATAACGAATATACCTGATAATATAACTAATATACAAATTATATCTAATATTTCACTTTTATAACCATTTGTAAAATTTTCATTTATAATAAATAAGTTATTCATATATAATTACAAATAATTTAACCTAAATTAACAGGAACCTGTTACATAATTTTTATGTATTTTACTCAAGAGCACTCTGATTTGAACAGAGAACAGGGAGGTTGAAGCTCCTTATTTTACCATTAAACTATACTCTTTTATTATATTTTCGGAAAAAGAAAGATTCGAACTTTCAGGTCTAAAAAGACATCATGTAGCAAATGATTTACCTTACCAATGGAAATTTTTCCTAAAAACGAATTAGAACGGCATCGAACCGATATCTACTTCCGTGACAGGGAAGTCCTTTACCAATTAAGTTACTAATTCTTTAATATAATATAATATTATATTATATGTATTATATATAATATTTATATTGTTTAACTTTAAACAATATTTCATTTTAAAAAATGAAAATAATAATTTATTATTATTATTAGGATTTATCGGATTCGAACCAATAATTTGATGATTAAAAGTCACACGTATTACCATTATACAAAAATCCCTATTTATTATAATTTTATAATAAATAAAATAAAATAAAAAGATTTTTATTAATTTTTAGGTAAAATATATTTGCATTTTTTTATCCATAATGGTGAAGCCATTCTTATATTACGTGAAATTAATTTTAATTCTTTTAATTCTCTTTCTAAAAGAAGTTTTTCTTGTAATTTCGCAGGATATCTATGAACTAAAGAAGATCTTTGATAAAAGTTATAATTAGCACTTCTTTGGTGATAATCAAATGGTAAACTATTACCAGTATGTCAATTAAGATTTGCAGGAATAGCTGCGAATCCCCCAGGAAGTTCAGCAACTTCCTTTGACAGGGCTAGAATTTGTTTTTTTACTACTTCAATTTCTACATATATTTGTCTTATTCTATCTACACAATGATCTTCAACTCTTTGTAAAACTGGCATATATCTATTATTATTGTCACTTAAAGGGTGATGTCTTTGACGATAATCTACGACTTCTTTACCTTTACCTTTAAGATCTTCAATATTAGAGTTATTAGTTTCTACATTAGAATTGATACTAGATCCTTTTGAATTATTAGTTTCTAGATTAGAATTACTACTAGATCCTTCTGAGTTATTATTAGCTCCCAATAAAGCTATAACATCTCCATTAGGTCCTGGACCTCCAGGCCCCCCTGTGGGTTTTCACGTAGGCGGTGGCATATTAAAGGGGTTTCAACTTGAAGGGTTTTCACCTATAAGGACTATTACTATGACAGGTATTAAAATACTAAATAGTAAAGAAATAAATGACATAATTAGTAATGATAAAGCTAGATTAAATAAACGTTTGCTAAAATTTTGTTTGTCTTTTCTTAGGAGAATTAGATCTATTACTACTGCTAATACTAAGGATATTCTAAATACAATATATCAATAATTTCAATCTAATTTTATTGTTAAATAATCATCAGGAATATATGAAAATAAAGAAGTATAAGTATAAATTAAGAATAAACCCAGTATTAGACCGCCCAAGATACTATAAATAATAAAAATTCTACGGATTATATTTTTCAAAAATTCATATTTTTCTTTTCATAATTCAGGATAATATTTAATTATATACATAATTATAATTAAAGATACCGCTAGGTATACATAATAAATATATGAAAAGTATAAATTTATAAATGAGTCACTTATACTAAATTCTGAAAAATCCGTATCCATAATTTCATTTAAGAACCCCAGTAGTACAAGCTCACATATAGAAAAAGTCAAACAACATCAACAAAGTGTCAGTAAAGAATAGAACTTTCAAATCCTAAATGATGATTTTCTGTTAAATGATAAGCATATATTCTTCATAGAGCTACAAGTATAAATATTGTACCTACTATAACATGAATTCCATGGAATCCTGTTGCAAAAAAGAAACATGAACCAAAAACACCATCACTTATAGTGAAAGATGATACGATATATTCTATGTTTTGATAAACAGTAAATATAATAGCTAATAAAACAGTAAATATTCCTCCAAATACAGCTGATTGTCTATCACCATTTATTAGTGCATGATGAGAAAATGTAACTGTAGCTCCACTAGCTAATAATATAGCTGTATTAAGTAATGGTAACTCAAAAGGATTAACAGCTTCTATACCTAAAGGTGGTCATAGAGCACCTAATTCAATAGTAGGTGATAAAGCACTATGAAAAAAAGCTCAAAATATAGCTAAGAAGAATAATGCTTCAGATGCTATAAATAATATAACACCCATATTTATTCCTCATTGTACTGCGAATGTGTGGTCCCCTAAGAATGTACCTTCAGTTACAATATCACGGAATCAAAAAAACATTGAAGCTACAAGTAAGAATAAACTACTATAAAATAAATAGTAAGCATTACTAAAATTATGTATAGTTAATGAAGCTGTAGTAGTTAAAGATAATAAAGATAAACTTGTAAATAATGGTCACGGGGAAGGGGAAACTAAATGAAAGGGATGGTCTTGAAAATTACTTCGGTTAACTCTGGACACTTACCTTGAAAAGTTATAATTAATTAAAAGATTTTTGCGTATTTATAATAGTCAGAATATACATATTATATACCCCCCTAAAATGAATCGAACATTTATCCTGATATTAACAGTATCATGCTCTACCGTTGAGCTATAGAAGGTTAAATAATTAAAATAGGAGACAAGAGATTCGAACTCTTAAAGCTAACGCAGCTATTGAGTTTACAGCTCAACCCTTCTTACCAATAAAGGAACCCTCCTTAATGTATAACATAAAAATTATACATAACTTAAAGTTAAATTTTTGTGGAAACCCGTGCACCTTCCACTACACGAACCGTATTTCGACTTAACACTAATTAGAGTTGCACATACGAAGAATCTTATTATAAAATCTAAACCCAATTATTTACTTATTTATAATAAAATAGCAAACTTATTGCACATACTCCTTTCAGCATGCGACGAGTGATTAGTACCAATCCGATGTAATATTCACCGTGACATGGTGATTCACGATTACTAGTAATTACTTATTCATATAGTCGAGTTTCAGACTACAATCCTTATCTTTTTTATCCTATTTTCGAGATTAGCTTAAATTCTCATTTTTGCATCTCTTTGTATAGGTATATGTGGCACGTCTATAGCCCACAATATAAAGGCCATGATGACTTGTCTTAGGCCCTATTATTTTATCGATATAATGATAAAAACAGCTTTATAAAAAAATATTTTATAAATAAAGCTAGGGTTTTCGTTAATTTCTTGGCTAAAGCCACAGTTTCACAACATTAACTGGAAACAGCCGTGCAACACTCGTTATTTATATATTATATTAAATATAATATATGAATAATTCTAATTGTGGTAAGGTTTTTCGTGGATCATCGAATTAAATAACATACTTCATTACTGATGTCAGAAACGGCCTAGTGATTTCAGTTCCTGCGTTGCCACATTACTCTTGAGGTGAAATGCTTACACTTTCATTTATAAATTAGAATATAATCCAACTTATGGCATTCATAATTTACTGCTAAGACTACTAGGGTATCTAATCCTGTTCGCGCCCTTAGCCTTCGTCCTTCAACGTCAGTTTTTACATAAAAGGTTGCCTTCGCCTTTACCTGTCCCTATTGGTATAAACGAATTCTATCTCTACTCCTTAGGTACTACCTTTTCTTCTTAAACTCTAGATATAAATTGTTCCTTTTCAGGCAAATTTATTCCGTTTGGGTACCCTTTAAACCTATTAAAGATGAATAACACTAGTCTCTTACGTATTACCGCGACTGCTGGCACGTAATTAGTCAAGACATAAATATATATTGTCATTATAAATTATATATTTAGAATTTTATTCGATATTCGATTTAACCATTTCACTCTATGTCCTACTATTATCTAGTAAGATAGGCCATTCCTCCAAGTTGCCAGTTCAGCCGTTAGGCCATTGACCAAAATTCCCCACTGCTGTACTCGCTTGCCTTGGGATTTTCTCATCCCCAATGTGGTCGATCAACCATTTCAGTTTCGACTAAGAGAATAATTGGCTAGTTAAGCCATTACCTTAACAACTACCTATCTCTATAAATTACCGATTCATCTTAAGGCGGATTTTCCTTTATTAATATACGGGATTTTTTCCCGTACCTTAAGGTAGGTTGATAATTTAATACTCACCTGTTCACCACTTTTAATAAAATTATTCATTAAATTAAACGTTCGATTAGCATGTGTCAAGCATTTGGACAGTGTTCAATCAGAGCCATCACCAAACTCATCTATTATGATGTAAAATTAATTACATCACTTAAAGGTCTATACTAAATATTTTTTTAGGATAAATATAAGCTATTGCTAGTATATCTTTCTATTTAAATTTATTTATTAGATTGTATGTTCGCAATATAATTATATTATTTGATATTAAATTATTTTTTTTATATTGATATTTTCTGTTTATAGCTCAAAATTTTTATTTGTATATTTATATATATATTTATTTATAAATTATAGACTTTCCTTTATATTTATCTCTAAAAATCTCTAAATTTTAATGTAAGTCTAATCCATCTTTTATATATGAAGAAGTTAAAACTACAAAAACTTGAGCTTGTATAAATGCTATACCTATTTCTAGTCCAGAGAAAGCTATAATAAATGATAATGGTAATAATCCTAAGAAAAAGAATAATATACCTGAAGACATTATATTATAAGTAAACCCAGCTAAAATATGTAATAACATGTGACCACTCATTATATTAGCTGCTAGTCTTAAACCTAAAGAAATATTACGAGCTAAATAAGATATTAATTCTATTAATACTAATAAAGGTAATAAAGGTAAAGGGCAACCAGCTGGTACTAATAAAGAAAAGAATTCTAACCCGTGTTTTTGAAATCCTAGGAATGTTGCACCTAAAACTATAGTGAAACTAAGAGAGAATGTTAAAACAAAATGACTTGTTGAAGCAAAACTATAAGGTATCATACCTATTAAATTATTTATTAATATAAAAATAAATAATGTGTAAATAAAGGGGAAATATATTTGACCGTTTCTAGGGTTTATTTGATTTGCAACTATGCTGTGTATAGTAGCGTATAATGATTCTTGACTTATAGATCAGTTATTACTAATTAATTTATTATAATTTGTACTTAATAGATTTAAAGCTAATATTATTAAAGCACCTATTGTTAAATAAAATCCTATGTTTGTTAAAGAAATATGTAAATTTCCTAATAAAGGTGCATCTATACTTAATAAATCTCTTATTTCAAATTGACTTAAAGGACTAAGTATTTCTAAATTTACTGTATTAAAATTATTGCTTAAAGTATTCACGTTACTTTAAGCTATATTATATGTCTTGAAAAATCCTTGTTAAATATTATAATTTATAATATTATTTATTATCAAAAAGTTTTGATATAAATGTACGTGATAAGAATAAACGTACAAATCTTGGTAATACATATTTAGATAATATATACACTATTAAAGTAATAATAGAAAAAGTAAATACTACCTCATTTAAAAAATAGAAAGGTACTAATTGTGGCATTGTTTTTTTTTTGAGTTTTATTAAATACTTAAGTATTAACGAAAATTATTTTGTTTAATTTTTTTATGAATAATATATTAAACTTGTTACAGAATAATGTAAACCATCTAATATAAAAGAAGGATATACACCTAAAATTACAGTAAATGCTACTAAAATAAAAAGTAAAAAGAACTCTCTTTTTGTAACATCAGCTATATTTTCTTTAAAGAATTTACTAAATGTACCTCCAAAACCTATTCTATTAAACATATACATTGTATATGCAGCTGATAGTATTATAGAAGAACTGGCAAATACCCCTAATAAAGGTAATCTTTCAAATGCACCATAAAGAGACATAAATTCTCCTACGAAATTTAATGTTAATGGAACTCCACAATTACCTAAAGATAATATTAAGAATAATACAGAAAATAATGGCATAATTTGAGCTATACCTTTATAGAAAAAAATAGATCTAGTACCAGATCTATCATATAATATACCTCCAGCACATATAAATAAACCACTTGAAACAAATCCGTGAGCTAAACCTAAAAGTATACTACCTTCTATTCCCTGTATTGTATTACTAAATACTCCTATTAAATAAACTGCAGCGTGAGATACAGAACTATAGGCTATTAATTCTTTAATGTCTGTAGTTCTTAATGTACTAAAACTAGCATAAATTACTGTAATAACACCTATTACATAAACTATGTATGTAAAGTTAATTGTAGCTTTAGGTAATATAGGTAATATTAATCTACATATACCGTATAAACTAGTTTTTAAAACTATAGCAGCTAATACTATACTTCCACCTAAAGGAGATTCAACGTGAGCTTTTAATAATCAATTGTTTAAGAAAATTGTAGGAGTTTTAACTGCAAATGATAAAAATATTCCTCCAAATAAAAATAATTGTGTAATATAATCAAAATTAGTTTTGAATAAAGCATCAAAATCTGTAGTTCCCATAATAGAAGACATAGCTAATATACATAGTAATAAGAATAAAGATCCTCATAATGTATATAGGAAAATATAAAAACTAGCTCTAACTTTATTATTAGATCCAAATAAACCTATTAATAAAAATAAAGGAGGTAATGTACTTTCAAAAAATACATAAAATAATAATATATCTAAAACTAAAAAGATAGCTAACAATAATGTTTCTAATAATAACATTATTATTAAGTAAGATTTTATATTTTCAGTAATTGAATTTCAATTTGATAATATAGCAATCGGCATTATTATTGTAGTTAATAATACAAAATAAATTGATATACCGTCTACTCCTAAATAAATATCAAAGAAATTTAAATTATAGTGTTCTTGTACAAATTGAAACTGATTAGTATTAGAATCAAATAATATATATACAATTAAAGATATAATTAAATTTACAATAGATGTAACTAAAGCAATATTTTTATAATATGTAGTTTTTACTACATTATCTTCATAAGAAATAGTTCCAGCTATTAAAAAAATACCTATTAGAGGTACTAATAATAAAAAAGATAATAACATTTTTTTCTTTTTTTCATAATATATAAGTGTGCCTAAAATATTGAATTTAACTATAAAAATATACACCATATAAGTAATCTTATGGTTTTATATAACTATGTATATATAAATTAAAGTAAACTAATACTGATAGGGAATAAAGTAAAATTGTATAAAAGTGCAGGAATTAGTATTATAATTGCAAATACAATAGGTAATAATACAGTTCAACAGAATGCCATTAATTGATCAAAACGGATTCTAGGGAATGAAGCTCTAACTCAAATAAATACAAATATCATTACAGAGCTTTTTATTCCTAAACTCATACCATATAATAAACCTTCTAACATAGGACTATTTATTATATTATTTACTATAATATTAGGACCATTAATGTATAAAGCCATATTTATTAGAGAACTACCTATAAATAAGTATCCTCCCATAAATAACATACTTGTTAATATACACATTAATACGATACTACCATACTCTGCTAAGAAAAAGAACACAAATACAACAGCAGCGTGTTCTGTCATAAATCCGCTAACTAATTCTGATTCAGCCTCAGCTAAATCAAAAGGAGCTCTATTAGTTTCAGCTACAGAAGCTATAAAAAATATAATAAATATAGGTAATAAAGGTAATATAAATCATATAGCTCTTTGAGCTTCCATATTAACAGTTAAATTTAAACTACCTGTTATAAAAATAACTAATAAAATAGTAGAACTTAAAACTAATTCATAACTAATTAATTGAGCAGTACTTCTTAAAGAACCTAAAAAGGCATATTTACTGTTAGCACTTCAACCTGCCAATAGTATACCATATGTAGCTAAAGATGATACAGCTAATAAATATAAAATACCTAAATTAAAATCACTAATAGCTAATCCAGGTCCGTATGGTATAACACCATACCCTAATAATGCGAATACTAAAGTTATTACAGGACCTAAAAAGAATAATATCATGTTAGCTTGAGTTGGAGCTACATATTCTTTTAAAAGAAGTTTTAAAGCATCGGCAAATGCTTGTAATAGTCCGTAATAACCTACAGCATTAGGACCTAATCTTCTTTGCATACTAGCCATTGTTTTTCTTTCAGCCACTGTTACAAATGCGACAGAAACTAATGCAGGAACAAAAATTAAGACAACTTCTACAATAGAAATTAAAGTGGGAGAATATAACATTTTTTAAATAAAAATTCTTTATTTTATATAAATGATGATAATAATAATGTATTATAGTCATAATAAAATAAATTTTATTATTATTTTAGAATTGAACTAAATTAAAATATTTTTTATATTTTGCTTTACCATTAAGCTAATAATAATATATATATATATATGTTATATATATATATAGTTTTACTTATCTAATTAAGATAAATTAATAACATTAGATTGTAAAGGAAGACTTACAAAAGCGTGAGGTTTAGGTGGGCTAGTTAAAGCTCATTCTAAACTAGGATAATTTCTGTTTAATAAAGCTTGTAGAGCATCCGTGAAATATTGAGGTATTAATCATGGGAATCTACCTACAGGATTATTGTCTATTAGTTGTTTGTAAACAATGTATAAAAATAATCCAGAAGCTATAACACTAATTATAGACCCAAAACTACTAATTAAATTTCAACCAGCAAAAGCGTCTGGGTAATCACTTATTCTACGTGGCATTCCTTGTAGCATTTACATATCTTATTTATTGTATAATAGAATAAAAGAATCTTTTTATAGATTTTTTATCTATATCTATATATTTATTACTTAAAGGTCTTGGTTAATGGTTTAAATAACAACGAAAACTCTTGTTATGATAGTACTTTTAAAAATAAGATATGTTGTAACATATCTCTATGTTAATTGGACTATATCTTCAACTGTAAAGTTGCAACACGTGTAGTCTCTGAGGGCTTTTATATTTACATATATAGATAAATTATAAAATTCCCTGCTAATTGTCTATTTATAATATTTGTAAATAGAGTTTCTAGCATATAGTGTTGTGTAAATATTATATTTCTATAATAAAAGGCCTACTTGACCTAGGAAATGTTGTGGGAAGAATGTTAAATTAACCCCAATAAATAGTATTCAGAAATGTACTTTAGAAAGTAACATGTTATAACTTAGTCCTAATATTTTAGGTATTCAGAAATATCATCCACTAAATAAAGCGAATACAGCACCCATACTTAAAACATAATGAAAATGCATTAAAAATACTTTACTTCTTTCTTAAATTGTTCTCTAAAGATTTTAGATTATCTTTAAGTAATCCAATAGTATGGATATATTGATTGAACAAAGTCTTAGCCTCATCAGGGTAAAAATTTTCTTTACCGTTATCAATATCTTTTACAATTTTTTTGAATTTATCTAGTTGTTTATCATATAATTCATATTCTTTAGTAATATTTTTTAATTGACTATCTGTAGAAAAATCTGGAACTTCTTCCACATTAATAGTTTCTTGTCAATTTCTTTTAAAACTAGTATTTGAACTATAATGGTTAACATTTAAATTTTCCTTTTGTTTTTTTAATAACATTTCTTTTAACTCTTTTGCCCTTTTTTTGTTCTTTTTATTTTCATCAGTCATAATTATTATATCTGAATCTTTAGGAACTTTAGGTTTTTTAGTTAAATATAATTTTAAACTTTTAAATTTATCTTTTATATTATTTATAAAATTACTTTTCAAAATTAGACTTTTAATATAGTTTACATATAAAATAAATAACTTATAAATTATACACACTAATCAATAGAAATTTAAAATTAAAAAACTTAATAAAATATATTTAATTATTAAATGAAATAAAGGAAAATTTTTTTTAATGTTACTATTATTAATTCAATATCTATTAAATATTACTAATTTAATAAATGTACAAGTTAAAAATAAAAACTTAGAGATATGTATATAGATAATACCTAGATCACCAAAACAAATATAAATAAAACTAGCTAAGACTAATAGTACAGGTAAATTAACTAGTTTTATTTTATTGTATAATTTCTCATAATTTTCTCTTAAAAACCGATCTGTTCTATTTTCATGTTTAATCTGATGCATTTTTTTTTTCACGTTGTCTATTGTTATTAACTATTTCGGACTCTATCTTTAACTTATTTACAAAGGATTCTTTATATCAATCGGGATTTTTATATTTAATTAAATCTAGGATAAATTCAGAGTATTTTTTAAACTCTAAGCTATCCGAGGGTTCATATTTAAAATCTTTTATTAAAATAAAAGCTTTTATTTTAGATACCCTATAGAATTTTAAATCTGAAAATAATCTATTTTTCATAAAATATTCGTATAATAATTCCATAGTATTATTAGAATATTTTATTATATAAGAATTAGATTTATAATTAACTAATTTTCTTGGAACACAATAAGGAATAACCTCGTTAAAATTAAGCCTATCAGCATATTCTGTTATTTTAAGTTCTATACTACATTCTATTATATTTTCAGAGTAATTATAAACAATATTACCTTTCGTATCAACTAATCCTGCTAAATATGGATCATTAACTTTGATATAATAATTAGGTTCTTTAAATTCTATACCTAAACAATTACAAGATTTTTTAAAACTTTCTACCTTAAGTTTTATAGAACCATTTAAATATCTAATTAAAAAAGATATTTCATCTTGTTTATCAATTATTAAAGTAGAATGAGGTTTATTTTTATTTGATCTAATTTTACCTAAATGTAATATATTTTTAATTTGACTTAAAATTCTAATATCCCTGTTATAGACTTTAATTTTAATGGCTTTTAAAGTTAATTTAGAATTAATATATCTAATATCAAAATTTCCACTTCCATCTATAATACCAGCTAATCAATTTTTAAACCCTGAACCTTCATTTTGTAAATAAGAAATTTGGCGTATAGTCTCTGAGAATCCTTTACAGTTTTCTGCTGATTGTCTACCCGTACTTTTAAAAAGTACAGAATAATTATTATTATGACTATACAAATTTAGAAATTTTAAATTTCTATAAACATTTATCTTAAAAAAATAATATAATTTATATAGTAAATAACTATCTAATGGTATTTTTCCCAGCATATAGCCAAATATCGTATAATCTAAAAGATTATCCTGACCCAGTTGAGCCACTACATAATAAGTGTCATGGAATGCTGTATCTAATGCAGCATTAGCTAAAAGAACTCCACTTAATCCCCCTATAGTAAACATAAATACAAATCCTAATGCGAATAACATAGAAGGAGTTAGTTTTATAGATCCTCCATAGCAAGTAGCTAATCATGAGAATATTTTAATACCAGTTGGAACAGCTATAATTAATGTAGCTGCAGTGAAGTAAGCTCTAGTGTCCACATCTAAACCTACAGTATACATGTGATGCGAAATAGTTAATAACAATAGATTAAAAATATTACCATTTTTTAATTGTGTACCCTTCTTTCACAAGAAGATAGGACTATATCTTCATCTTTAAGCTTTTTCCTGTTTTATTTAACTTACTATTATTTAAATTAATTTGTTTTTGTAGAGTTCTTATTTGAGATAAACCTTCTTCAGTTAAATGTAATTTATTATACACTTGGCTATTAATAATCAATCAATTTTTAAATGAAAAAGTTTTTTTTGTTTGTAGTGGAAATAATTTAAAGTATACTATTATATATTTTAAGGGTTTAAATCCAGTAATGGTGTAACGATAAATAGTATCAGTTTTAGATTTTAATGTTATTTTACCAAATCCGAATAATTCATATACTTTATTTAATATAGCATTATCCTTTTCATCTAATATGAAACGCATTTTTATTATAGGGCTTAATATATATTTGGAATTAGTTTTAATAGATACATTAAAACATCCTATAGCATCAGTAAACCCTGATAATCAAGCATCCTGTAATGTAATTGTTACAGGAGCATTAATTAATTTAATAGTCTCATAACCAAATTGATTATTTAAAGCATTAATTCAATGACTTAATTGTTTAATTCTATTACTATTAACTAAATTACCATTAAATAAAAAAGCTAAAAGTAAAATATGTAAAGGATTATCTACTATTAATCTATAAAAATCATTATTTTTTTTACCCTTTCCTTGAGGAAAATGTTTAACAACACCAATGTTAAATTTAAATTGTATTTTATAAAGTATATTACTTTCTTTTTGAGTAATAACAAAACGAACTTTTTTATCGTGATTATATGTTTGAATAGCGCCAGTTCCTTCAGAAAATCCAATAAATCAAATTAATCATTTATCTGAAATATGTTTTCTATTTTTAAATAATGTATTATAATAATCATAAAATGCGGAAAATCTTAAAGATGTTTCGCGTATAGTCTCTGAGACACTCTGTTTGTTATTCTTAAAGAAATACAGGGACAGATTGTCTGCTGATTGAGTACAGCTAATTAGATTTTTACCATATAAGGTACTAATTAACACTAAACTGTTCCAGCATACAGCGAAATTAATTTTACTCCCTATATCACTATAGGGTGAAGCCATCGTTACTCAACTTCAAACTATAAACCCTAATATACCAATAGACATCATTGCATACACCATTCCGATGTATCCAAATACTGACTTGTTAGAATTAGCAGAAATAGTTGTACTAATTATACCAAAACCTGGTATAATTAAAATATAACAAATACTTTGATTAATATAATAATCTTATTAGATTTATTAAAATTAACACTCAAAAACTTACGTTCTTGTTAGGACTCTATCTTATACTGAATATCTATTCATTGAACTTTTCAATTTTCTTATCTTTTCTATACCTGTTTCTGTTAAATGATCTTTGTTTTGTATAATTATATATGCTTTTCTTCATTTCAAATAATTAATATGTTTACTAGATTGTAAATGAAATGTATCAAAATAATTTATGACTTTTTTAGCTGAACCGTAACTAGTTGATCCGTAATAGTAAGTATTTTGATTACAACGATAACCTATATTACCTCCAAAAAGATCTTTAATTAATAGTAAAATATCATTATCTTTTTGATCTATTTGAAAATTTAATCTTATTTCTGGCTTAACTCTATTATCTTTATTAATAATTTTTATTTGGAAACTAGCATCTGCATCAGAAAATCCTGCTACCCAGTGATTATTAAAATCATTAGAATCATTAATTTTAAATTCTAATATTTCTTCAGAATACTTAGTATCAGATAAAATATTATTAACTACTTGATTAAATTTATTAATTGTTCTTAATTTACCATTAACTAAATTTATTGTTTTAATTATACCTTCTTTATTAGATATAACATATAAATAAGCATTTTTATCTTTAACTTTATTTACATGACCAAAACCTATTTTTTCTTTAATGTAATAAGCTAATTTAATATCTGGAGAACTAAATACAATTACTAATTGTTGTTTGGAACTAAAATGTCCATCTCCGTCTATTAAACCTGCAAGATAATGCCCAAATTGTTGATCATTTAGCGGTTTTAAATGTTCAGGTACATGAATAGATATGTTTTTTATATTTTCAGTATTGTCGCGTATAGTCTCTGAGGTTCCTAATTTAAAATTAAAAAAGTTACCTGCTGATTGGCTTCATTGTTTTAACTTTTTTACTATATCATTAAAGAGGGAGTATTTAAAACTAGATAGCGAAGCTTTTCCAGCATATAGCGACATTAAGAGGCTTACATATTTAACCTCAGGATGTCCAAAGAATCAGAAAAGATGTTGGAATAAAATAGGGTCTCCACCTCCAGCTGTTTCAAAGAAAGATGTATTAAAATTTCTATCTGTTAGAACCATAGTAATACCTCCAGCTAAAACAGGTAAAGATAATAATAATAAAACTGCTGTTATAACAACAGCTCACCCAAATAAAGATAATTTATGTAATCTTATTCCTGGTGTTCTCATATTAATTACTGTAGTTATAAAGTTAACTGCACCTAATAAACTACTTACCCCTGATAAATGAAGTGCAAATATAGCTAAATCTACACTAGGTCCACTATGGCTTTGTATACCTGACAGAGGAGGATAAATAGTTCAACCTGTACCTGCACCACCTTCTATACAAGCAGAAAATACTAATAGTATTAAGCTAGGAGGTAATAATCAGAAACTTATATTATTTAATCTAGGGAATGCCATATCTGGCCCACCAACTAATAAAGGTAATAGGAAATTACCAAAACCTCCTATTAATGCTGGCATACGTTTTACTCATATACTTTCATACATGAACGGACTATATCTTTATCTTTAAATATAATATTTATTAAGATATTTCACGTGTAGTCTCTGAGGAACCTACTAAATAATAAAATTATTTTTGGTTTCCTGCTGATTGCCCAATCCTTTAAGATGTCACTGTATTCCACTGCTAACATTTAGTCTGCGGTACTAGTTTTAAAGGCTCTAAGGGGATTCCAGCAAATAGTGAAAAGAAAATAAAATATTTCTACTTTATCCGGCCATGCCATTCTATTTAATCTTTATATGTAAATTTTCATTTTCCTCTGTAAAATCCAGATTTCTCTCCTTTTAGGTGTTGTCTAATAGTTTTACGGTCTCCATTTAAATGATTAGCTAAGCTAGTTAAAGATGAAAATAATAAATTCTTACTAGAATCATCTTTAAATTCAGCTAATATTGATATAGAAGCAGGATGTTTAACTATATATGAGTCACGAGTTTTATTTATTAATTCTTTTATTTCTTCTAAGGTTAATAAATTTACATTTTCAGATTCTTCTATTTTATCCAAAGATAGAAAAAAAGTGTCTAAATATACTTTACCTTCATTTAAACAATTATTTAAAGTTTTATGGTGAATACTAATTGAATCATATGTATGTTGTTTTGATTCAAATACATATATTAAAGTTAGATCTTCTGCTTTATAAATATATAAAGGAGTACCTCTTTGTTTACGTAGTTTTTCTTTTATCTCTTCGCTCATAGGTTCATGATAACCTGAACTACTAGCTACTAAATCTACATTTAAACTTGGTTTTAATGTATCAATAAAATGTTGTTCCAAATTTACAACTTCATCCAGGGTAGAATTTTCATTCATTATATAAATAGTTAGATTTGTATCTTCAAATCCATGTTTATTAAAATAACGTAGTACTCTACGTGCTTTAGTTTTAAGGATAGAAGGCATAAAATAAGAACTTATTCTATTATATAAATTAATAGAATGCCCTACATAAGTATGGTCATTACTTTCTCAAACATAAATACCTTTTTGATTTTTGGATACCTTTAAAATAATATCTCTATTATTAAATGGATTTTCTATATATATTTTAGTATACTTAGGTATTTTAGAGCTTGTACCTTCATCATTCTTTTTATTGAAATTATTGTTATTTTTACCTTCTGTTATAGAGATAGTGTTATACTGGTTATTGTATAATACAGAGTTAGATTGAAAATTAAGATTAAATAGTCTTCATTTGTTGACCATGAAGAAAATCATTAAAATAGCGTGAGCTGTAATTATACTATTGTATAATTGGTTATCAGCTATATATTGAACACCTGGTCCACTAAGCTCCATTCTGATTAATACAGAAAAAGCTGTTCCTAATAAACCTGAAAATAATGCAAATATTAAGTAAAGAGTACCAATATCTTTAGCATTTGTAGATAAAAATCATCTCTCTATATACATAGAAATAGAAGAGTTTAATATATAACTTTTACTTTTTTGTTCTAAAATATTTTTAAAAGTATAAATGGCAATGTAATTATGTAACTAAATAGTATTAAATACTGAAATTAAAAATTATTTATAACATTCTTATTCTAGATTCGAACTAGAATCTTGATATTAGAAGTATCTTGCTCTACCCTTAAGCTAATAAGAATAATATTATAATTTCATTACCATTAAGATTATGGAGGAATCGAACCTCATACTTTAAATTTGCAATTTAAGTGTAAACCATTTACTTCATAATCTTAATATATATAAATATTTATATATATATTGTATTTAAGACCTTACCAGGTTTAAGTAACATTGTTTCTGTGACATATAATAGTTTTAGTTCAATTTAAAAGTTAATTATATTTTGTAAATTAAGATGTTTTTTTATTATCTGTTGAATAAGCAATATCTATAAAACTATTTTCTAGTACACTAACTATAGGAAGTATTATTAAAAAATATCCGAAATAAGCTACTGCGTAGATTTGTCCCATTAAAATAAACGGGTCTTCAACATGCACTGCACCTAGACGACCTAATGTAATGAAAACTACACCAAATACATAAAAGGCTAATTTACTTAAAGGTCTAAACTGGAAACCTCTTGATCTACCTAAGTCAGTGAAAGGTAAAGTAAGTAATACTAAAATAGCTGCAAACATTGTAATAACACCTAATAATTTGTTAGGTATAGATCTTAATATTGCATAAAAAGGTAAAAGATATCATTCTGGTACAATAGCAGCAGGTGTTTGCATTGGATTTGCCATGATATAATTATCACTATCACCTAAAGCATTGGGCATGAAGAAAACAAAGAAACTTAAAACAAAAAAAAAGATAAATATAGTAATTAAATCTTTAAATAAGAAATAAGGGGCCATAGGTACTCTATCGTAAGTACCTGCTATTCCTAAAGGATTCCCAGATCCAGCTGTATCGTGAAGTGCTATCAAGTGCATTAAAACTAAGGCTGCTAATATAAAAGGTAATAAATAATGTAATGCAAAAAATCTATTTAAAGTAGCATTATTAACAGAGAATCCTCCTCAAATAAACTCAACTACATCTTGACCAATTCAAGGTATAGCGCTAATAAGATTAGTAATAACTGTAGCACCTCATAATGACATTTGACCATAAGGAAGAACGTAACCCAAGAATCCTGTACCTATCATAAGTATAAATATTATTACACCTATTGTTCAAGTTAATATTCTTGGTGATCTGTAAGATCCGTAATAAATACCTCTTGCTATATGTAAATAAACTAAGAAAAAGAAAGCTGAAGCTGTATTACTGTGTAGATAACGAACTAATCATCCGTTATTAACATCTCTCATAATATGTTCTACAGAATTAAAAGCTTCTAATACGCTAGGGCTATAATGCATAGCTAATGTAACACCTGTTATAATTTGTATACCTAAACAAACTGCTAGTAATGAACCAAAATTTCATAAATAACTTATATTACTTGGTTGTGAAGCATCTATAATATATGAATTAACTAATTTTAATATAGAATCATTTTTTAATATTCTCATTTTTTTTTTTATTTTTATTTTTTTTTTAATTTTTCAATAAGGGCCGTCAAAATATGGTATTATTATGTATCATGTACTAAAGTATTTCTTTATTTAAATTATTTAAGATATAGAACTAATAATAAACATTAATATTAATATTATTAAATTTAAATTATTAGTGAACCCTAAACTTATAGAAAACATATATAATATGAATCCTACTAAAATAAATAAAGCGTAATTTGTTACAATACCTTTATTTAAACTACTAATATTTTTACTTGAACTAATTAATTTTTTTTCTAAACCGTATGGTCCTAATAATTCTATACTTCCTTTATCTAAAACTTTAACAGTTTGACCTCCTAAATTTAAGATTAAATTTGTTATGTACTTATTATAAAAGAATTCAACTAAAAATCTTTGATTAAAGAATCCAAAAATAGTTTTACCTATTGTAGATAATTTAAAATTAACAACTAGTTCAGATAAAAATTCAGATAATACTATGGCTATAATACTAAATGATACAGTAAAAACAAAAGGTAATAATTTTCAATAAGTAGAAACTCCAAATTCTGCATTTATCATTATTTCAGAATTAGGGTGAATAAAGATACTATTATCTATAAAAAATCCTGAACCTAAACCTATAAATATATCTTTAGTTAAAAACCCAAAGAATATAGAAAATATAGCTAATATTACTAAAGGTAAGCTCATAAATATATCACTTTCATGTGCATGTTTATAATTTATTAAAGGTCCATTAGGGTTAGTTAAGAAAGTTAAATAAAGAACTTTAACTGAGTATAAAGTTGTAAATATAGCTCCAATTACAGCTATAATGTAAACAGTTATACTACTAAAGCAATATTGTCCATAAGCAGATTCTAATATAAAATCTTTACTATAAAACCCTGTCATAAAAGGGAAAGCTACTAAACTTAAACTTGCTATTAATATAACAGAATAACTTAAAGGTAAGAAAGATATTAGTCCTCCATATTTTCTAAGATCTTGATTATCAGCCATAGCATGTATAACTGCACCTGCTCCTAAGAATAATAATCCTTTATAGAAGGCGTGGTTAACTAAATGGAATAATGCAACATTATAAGAAGATAAACCCACAGCTATAACCATCATACCTAATTGAGACATAGTTGAATAAGCAATAACTTTTTTTATATCTTGTTGGAAGAAACCTACAAGAGAACTAAACACAGTAGTTATAGCTCCTAATCATAAACATAATAATAATATAGTTGAACTATATTCTATTAAAGGAGAAGAACGCATTAATAAATACACACCTGCAGTAACCATAGTCGCAGCGTGTATTAAAGCAGAAACTGGTGTTGGACCTTCCATAGCCATAGGTAATCATACGTGAAGACCTACTTGAGAACTTTTAGCCATAGCACCTATTAATAAACATACTCCTATTATTATTATTATATTTTCATTCATATAAGGTGCTAATGAAAATACAGTACTATAATCTAAATTTCCTAAAGATCATAATATTGCAAACATTCCTATTGTTAAAAAACAATCTCCTACTCTATTAGTTAAAAAAGCAGACATAGAACTTTGATTTGCCGCTATTCTAGTAAATCAAAAACTCACTAAAAGATAAGAACAAACTCCAACACCTTCTCATCCTACAAACATTAATAAATAATTATTAGCTGTTACAAGTACTATCATCATAAAAGTGAATAAACTCAAATAGCTAAAAAATCTTTGATTATGTGGATCTCCATTCATATAACCTATAGAATAAAGATGAACTAATGAACTAATAATTAGAACTGGTATTAGCATAGAAACTGTTAAACTATCAAATTGAAAACCTCATATAATATTAAATCATTCACTATCTATTCATCTAAATAAATTAATTGATAAAACAATATTATTAAAACCTACTTCAAAAAAAGTAATAATAGCTAAAATAGTAGTAACTATTATACTTGAACATGTTATAATTTGTGCTCCACTAACTCCAACTTTTCTACCAAAAAAGCCAGAAACTATAGACCCTAATAAAGGTAAAATTATTATACTTAAATACATTATTTATATTCTATTGCAATACTTCCTCTTAATCTATAAAAGGCTACTAAAATACCTAAACCTATTGCAGATTCGGCTCCAGCTACAATTATTATATAAATAGCGTAAGTTTGACCTATTATATCGTCAATATTAAGTGAACTTACCAATATTAAGAATGTTATAGATAAAAGCATTATTTCAATTGAAATAAGCATTAATATAATATTTTTTCTATTTAAAACAAATCCTAGAATTCCTATTAAAAAAAGTATTAAGGTTATATTCATAATAAATATATATATATATAAATTATTTGAAAAAAGGGAGGTTTCTTAAGTTACCTTAAGAAAAATGTGTACGAGACTTGAACTCATAATCTTAGTATCCGTAGTACTACGCTTAACCAGTTAAGCTAACACACATATTAATATATATATATATTAATTTATTGTTCTTCAAGTCATGTTAAGAATTTTTCTAAAGAAACAGATTCAATAACAATAGGCATTGAGCTATGAAGTATACCACATATCTCTGAACATTGACCATAGAATACACCTTCTCTGTTTACAAATACAGAAACTTGATTTAATCTACCTGGATATGCATCAGTTTTAATACCTAAAGATGGACAAGCAAAAGAGTGTATAACATCACCTGATGTTATAATAAATCTAATATGTGTTAATTCAGGTATTATTACTCTATTATCAACTTCTAACATTCTTAAACCTCCTTCTTCTAAGTCAGAATCTGGAACTATATAAGAATCAAATTCTATAAATTCTTCACTAGAATCTAAAAAATCTGGATATTGGTAACTTCAATATCATTGGTGTCCTTCAGCTAAAATAGACATTGAAGGATCACTAACTTCATCCATTAAATATAATAATTTAAAAGAAGGGAAAGCTATTAAAATTAATATAACAGCAGGTGTTATAGTTCAAATTAATTCTATTAATGTACCATGATTTAAATATTTATGAGATATAGGAGAAACATTCATAGCAAAATTTTTTATTATAGATAATAACATTCATCCAACAGCAAATAATATTATTACTAGATAATACATTATATTATCATGTAATTCCACTAATCCTTCCATTTGAGGAGTAGCACTATCTTGGAAATAAATACCTCAAGCTTCAGGGGCATCTAATTTAATAATTAAATTATTTAAAAATAAATTCATAATTTTTTTAATTAAAATTTTCTATATTGTAAATATAAATATTTATATTTTTCATATTATATAGAATTAAGTAATAACATTTATTATTAAAATAATAATCAATTTGTACCCTTTAAGTGAATCAAACACTTATCCAAAATATAAATATACATTGTGTTTTATCTTTAAACTATCAAGGTTTATTTATAAAAAAATTTTTTTTTTATAAATAGTTAGCATTTTAATTTTATATCTATAAAATTATGCAACGTATAATAATAGGAAAGCCATCATTAATGCAAATAATCCTGTAGCTTCAGAGAAAGCAAATCCTAAGATAGCGTATGAGAATAATTGACCTCTCATTGAAGGATTTCTAGCTACACCTAATATTAAAGCTCCAAAAACTACACCAATACCTACACCAGCACCTATTAATCCAGTTGTAGCTAAACCTGTTCCAATTATTTTTGCAACTTGTATCATTTTAAGTATATTATAAATAATATCTTAAATTTAATGAATTATTTATCATTTATATTAATATTTAGATATAATATCACATATTTTTAAATTAAATATATTAATTTAATATTTATAAAGTAAATATTTTTATATTATTAGTTTTATTTTTAATTAATGATTGTCTGCTATCTATTTTTAATGCATTTTTTCCTAATTCAAAAACAAAACCTATTGTAACTATTGTTGTAAAACCTAAAACTATAATTAAACCATATAAATCATTAGTATAACTACTAACTCCAAAAGGAAATAGTAATAATATTTCTAAGTCTAAAAGAAGGAATATAAGTGCGTATATAAAAAATTTTATAGTAAATTGACTTCTATTTTGACCTAAAAAACTATGAAATCCACATTCAAAAATAGAATATTTTTCTTGATAAGGGTTATGAGGTGCAAATATTAAATTTATAGCTAAAAAAAGTACAGCTACAATAAGTACAACTATAAAGAATATGCTTATACTACTCATTTAATAGTTAAATAAAAATTGTACCAATATGGTACTCATACTTAATCATTCTTTATTTACAAATATAAATAATAATATTATTAGTGTTATTACTGATATTGTAATAGCTATAGGGCTAGATATTGCAATATTATTATATTTAAAAGTAATAGGTTTAACTAAAATATTTTGTTTATTATATATGTTACCATTAAAATTTAAATTTTTTAATAATGGATTTACTTTATATTGAGGTGAATAAAAGAAAATTTCTTTTATAATATTTAAATAATATACTGCACCAATTACACTTGTTAATATAGCTATTATAGATATGAATATATAACCATTATCTAAAGCAGCACTTAATACCATCTGTTTAGCAAAGAATCCTACAAGAGGAGGTATACCTGCAAAAGAGAATATAGTAATAACTAAACTTAAAGATAATGTAGGATTAATATAAAAATAACCTTTTAATTGACTAATTAATTGTATAGGAGAATTATCTTTATCTAATAATTCTTTATATTCTTTATTATCACTAGTATAAGTATATAAAGAAAATCCTATAGCTATTAATATTAAGAAAGCATTTAAATTACTAATAGAATATTGCATTAAATAAAAAATAAAAGCTTGAGTAGACTCTACACTAGAGATACTTAAAGCTAATAAAATAAAACCTACATGAGAAATAGTACTATAAGCAAATAATCTTTTTATTCTAAATTGAGTTAAACCTACAACTGTACCTATTATTAATGATAATAAAGAACTAATTAGTAAACCATATGTTCAATTAAAATCTGTAAAATAATTTTTAGTATAATAAACTATTTCCAATAGGAATACGAATATTGATATTTTAGCAACAATTGCTACAAATGTAGTTACTATTGTAGGAATAGCATCATAAACATCAGGAGATCAGAAATGGAAAGGAGCTGCACTTACTTTAAATAAGAATCCTATACTAAATATAAGTAAAGAAAAATTTATGTAGAAAGGTTTATATCAAAAATCTGTATTATCACTAAGACTAGTTATAGCATATAATGCATCTAGATTAGTAGTACCTGAATTTGCATATAATAAACTTGTACCTAATAAAATAAAACATGAACTTAAACCTCCTAGTAAAAAATACATTAACCCACCTGTAGTAGATAATTCTGAATTTCTGTATATAGTACTTAATAAATATAAACCATAACTTTGTAATTCTATAGAAAGAAAAACAGATATTAAATCACTAGTAGAAATTAGAAAAACTGCTCCACTAATTATAAATAATAATATTAAAGGATATTCTATAATTCTTAAATGTTCTCCCATTTTATTAATAATTTTAGTTCTATAAAAAATAAAATTATTAAATAATAATTGTGTTAATGAAGAATGTTCTGGTACCCATACTTTTCTAGGAAAAAAACTAGTTAATTGTAATATTAATATACTCACTAAAAATATAAAAATATCAAAAATTTGTGTTATACCAGTAATATTAAGTAAACCTCCGTGTAAACTTATACCTTTACCTATGATAAATAAAGTTGTTATACTATGCAATATAGAGTAAATTAAGGCTATAATGGCCACTCTATTAAAAAGTATTGATATATCTCGTCTTATAGTAACGGCATTAGAAAGTAATAAAGATAATATTGAAATTAAAAGCATTTTATATATATATATATACTTACATACATGAATGTGTATAGATAAGCAAGTCAAGAGAGAAAATTGAATTCTCATTCTTAATATTTGAAATTAAAGTTTTAACCTATTAAACTATCAATTGACTATATTTATATAATTATATTATATATATATTTAGCATAAAATCCTATTAAAGTAATAATAATAACAATTTTACTGCAGATTTAATTATAATTTTCTTTTTAACCTTATAAACAAGCTTGAAAGGTGAATTGAACACCTATCATTATCGTATGAAAATAAGGTTTTACCTTTAAACTATTCAAGCTTAAGGGAAAATACTCTGAGTCGAACAGAGAACCTACTGTGCCACATACAGTCGCTCCACCAATTGAGCTATATTATCCTATTTATTATGTTGGAGCGATTCGAACACTCAATAGTAAATACCAAAAATTTATGACTTACCCATTAGTCCACAACATATAAATATATATTTATTTATAGATAGCAAGATTTGAACTTGCACGGTTTTAGTACCATCCTGGCCTAAACAGAACCTGTCTACCAATTTCAGCATATCTATTTTTTTTCTAATTTGTTTTTTCTAATTTATTATGCCCAAGGTAAGATTCGAACCTACAACCTAAACAGCTTCAGTGTTTCGCTCAACCAATTGAGCTTCTCGAGCTTTTTATGGAGATATTAGGACTTGAACCTAAATAAACAATACGCAAAATTGCTGTACTACCAAATTATACTATATCCCCTTTACAACTAATCGGAATCGAACCGATAACATCCGTTTGGAAGACGATCATTTTACCTTTAAACTACAGTTGCTATATTATAATTAAAATTAAAATATCCGAGGAACGACTCGAACGTTCACGGTTATTAACCAACAAAACTTAAGCTTGCACTGTCTACCAATTCCAGCACTCGGATTATTATAACGCGGGTAAAGGATTTGCACCCTTATCTTTTGATCATGAGTCAAAAATGTTGCTATTACACTAACCCGCAGAGTAAGGCTAAAGTGAGTCGAACACTTACAATTACTGTTATGAGCAGTATACTCTACCAGTTAAGCTATAGCCTCTAAATTTTAGACTAGACAGGATTCGAACCTGCGGTGTTAGCATTGAAAAAGCTATGACTTAGCCACTTGTCTACTAATCCTAAGCTCAGTACAAGTATCGCACTTGTGTCTATTGATTACAAAACAATTGCATTACTTTTATGCTAACCGAGCTAAATATAAGATACGAGTAAATATTCAGTTATTTATAAAATTAGTACTTAATATCTAAAAATCTCTGGATTCTTACAAATTAAGCCTATCACGTAATATTATTTTACGTATATTTAAGAAATATCTTAAGGTGAGCTTCGTACTTATATGCTTTCAGTACTTATCTCTGACTAACTTAGCTTTTCTGCTATGCCTATGCTATACATTTATCTTAGTGAAAATAACATCCCTGTATAATTATTATTATACCTAAATTAATATCTGGGCACATAAACAACAGATAAACCAGAGGTTA
The DNA here is from genome assembly GCA_019925425.1 of Ophiostoma pallidulum. Classification (NCBI taxonomy): domain Eukaryota; kingdom Fungi; phylum Ascomycota; class Sordariomycetes; order Ophiostomatales; family Ophiostomataceae; genus Ophiostoma; species Ophiostoma pallidulum. Next base: position 5,921 of record JADHKO010000267.1, on the reverse strand, counting down.
ATAAAACCACTATTCCTTACGGAGATAAGGCGTTGCCCAGGTTCCTTTCGTACAAGGTTAATCCTTATTATATTCTAATTCCCTCTAGAAGATAGAAACCATACTGTCTCACGACGTATTTAACCCAGCTCATGTAACTTTTTAATCGACGAACAGTCGTACCCTACATAGTTTCTGCATCCATGAGGATAAGTTAAGCCGACATCGAGGTGCCAAACCGCGCACTCATTTTGCACACTCTTGCGCAAATTAGCCTGTTCAACTTGTTATCATAAAAATTTATTTCCATTTTTCACAAAATGGTTCAGACTATTTCTTCATTTTTTTTTATTATTTTAATTAAGCCTTATTATTTACCACTAATTCAACCTTTTACTGCAAATGCTCCTATACGACGTTTAGAAATATCCATTGAATATTCTAAATTAGCTTTAACATTTCCTCTATAATTTACAGATGATAATCTTTTATATGAAGAATAGATATTTTTTAAAGTTCCTTTTGTCTTTGTCTTAAATACTGATCTATCCGCTCTATAACGTTTAGTTAATCTACCTTTTACTTCTAATTTCATACCACCTATATATTTATATTTAATTGAATTAAATATAATATTTTGATTATTTTGATTTTCAACATTATATATATTTTCTATAGTTTCATTTAAATTAATATTTTTAACTATAGTATTAATATTTAAATTTTTATATTTATTTTCTATTAGATTAAAATTAATTTTTTTAATAAATTTACTATCTTTTTGAGGATTATATTTTGTTTTTAAACCTTTATTTAAAATATAATTTATTAATTTTAAAGGGTTAGCTTTTCTATTTACTAATTTTTTAGTTACTATTTCTGTAAAAATACTAGGATTATATTTAAAAGATCTTAAATTAATAATATTAAATTCTACCTTTTTTTTATAAAATTTACTTAATAATCTACTTAATTTATATAATAGTATATCTTTAAATTTTAAATTATTAAGATCTAATCTTAATTTAGTTCTTTTTATAAAAATTAATTCTTTATAAAGAACATTTTTTAAATATTTATTATATAAATCCATAGAAATATTTTTACATATATAAAAGAAATTTCTTATATTTTCTAATGATTTCTTGAATTTTTTTAATTTATTTATTAATGCAATTCTTTCTTTATTAAAAATATAAAGAGTAATTATTACTTTAGAATTAGTATGTTTTAATTCAGCTTTACTAATAAAGATTTTTCTTAAAGACGGACGTCTTTTTTTATATAATATAAATCTAGATTTTATACTTTCACGGCTTAAATATAAGTCAAAATAACCTTTTAATAATTTATTTATATTTAAATCATATATAGGAAAATTTTTAGTATAATTAGAATTAAAATAATAGATATTATTAGTTCATTCTTTAAGATCAGAAGGAAAATATCTAGTTTCACCTATATTATTATTTATAGTATTAAATGGTACTAATTTATACTTATTGTTAATATATTTATTAAATATATTACTTTTATTTACAGAATTTTGTAATTTTATGTTTTTATTCATTTTTTAATTTAATGACTCTAAAACTAACTTTATAATAAAAAAAAATGTTGGGTATTAATAAAGGATTATTGTTGTATACTCACCTTTAGTCGTTGAACAATTTTATTTTTACTTAAAAATAAACTTCGCTTCAAATTTACTTATTATATTAATAAGTAATTCTTGAAATTAACCCAATATTTATATCAATTATTTAAAAAAATATTGAAGGACAAACATCCCTAGCGTAGCTTTTCCAATAATCCAAGATCTTTCCTTATTGCATCTTGTGATCTAATGCCCCGCTTACGCGACTGTAAGATTTGTTGTGAATCAAACAGTAAAGCAAGATTTAGCCATTTAGCTTGACAAGTATTTAACATTATTATTAATAATTAAAAATTATAATAACTATTAAAGATATTATTTATTTAGTAATATCTTTTACTACAACTAATTTCTCAATAGGGAAAATCTTACCTAAAAAAATGTAAATATTTACACAAAAATATGATTAAATATAACAAAGTTAAAATAATAACAAACAATAAAAAATAAACTTATTATAAGTTATAGTTTTAGATACACCCTTTTACTCTTTAAGGGGTCTGTGCCCCACATAAACTGTCTCCTAATCACTGTTCCTTTTTTTTCGGTTTATAATATAATACACAAGTAAAGGTATTTCACTGATATCGAATCGATAAACCTTCTAAACTAAAAATTGTGAGAATTATATTCAATAATTAGTAACAGTAAAGCTGCATAGGGTCTTCTCGTCTACCTAGAGGTAAACTGTATCTGCACAGTTATTCCAATTTCACTGAGTCAATCTTAGAGACAGCTGTTGTATCGTTACATCATTCATGCAAGACCGCATTTAACGGCCAAGGCATTTCGCTACCTTAGGATCCTCAGATTAAGACCGCCATTCATCGGAGATTCCTTATAAACCAAACTTAAATCAGTTTAGTAAATATAGTTATCTTCCCGACATTGGGCAGATATCACACTTAATACTTAGATTTATCATCTTTTTGCAAAGTGCTTTGTTTTAATTAAACAGTCGTACAACATTATTTTATGTTTCTTCCTTTATACTTGATATTAATCAAGATAAATGAGCCCTCCTTATCCCTAAGTTACGGTAGTTAATTTGCCGAGTTCCTTTAAGATTGTTATCTCATGCGCCTTCGTATTCTCTACTAGCTTACTTTTTGTAGTTCCTAGGAACGGTTATTTATATTTAAATTAATAAATATAATTACTAATTATTTCCTGTACACTTTCCACTTAAAAATGTTGTCATTAATAGTAATAAGATTTTCTCATCGTTTTAACCTTAAGGCTATAAACTTAGAGGCCGTTACTTATCTGGACCATAAGCTTTAGGCGAGAATTTAAATTCTTTTTTGTTACTCATGTCACCATTCTCACTTGAGTGATAATATCATTTTTTTTTAATAAAAAAACTCTAAATTAACTCAACGTTCTGCTACCCAATAAAAAATAATTATTATTATTATTTATTGACAAAGTATCGGTATATTATTTAGATCCGTTAAATTTTCGATGCTTTTAACATTTAACAAGTGCTCTGGTACGAGGTCTTTAAATTGTGGCTGCTTCTAAGCCAATCTCCTTGTCGACTCATATAAAAACTCTCTTAATTTCACTTAATAATAATTTTGGAACCTTAACTCTTGTTCTGGGCTGTTTCCCTTTAGACATACAACCTTATCATTCTATGTCTGATAATTTAACATTCATCTTTACCATTCCGAGTCCACAAACTCACCGGTAAAATCTTCACGATCCCCCGATATATACAAAATAAAATGTAATTTTATTTTACATCTTGTCTGAGATTAAGTTCTGTACCTGCTAAGATGTTAATTAAATTGCCTACTATTATAGGTTTCGCAGAAAACCAGCTAATACAGTCAGAATTGTCTTTCACTATACTTACCACAGTTCTTCGGATATCTTTGCAACGATAACCCGTTCGGACCTTTATAGTCCTGACCATGGTAAGATCACTGTACTTCGGGTCTAATTTTAGATATTATTCATTTTTTTCATGATCGGTTTAACTACGCACTATTTATTTGCTCACATCTAAAATTAACTTGGTGACCCATTATGCAAAAGGTACGCTCTTGCGTATGCTCGAGCTGCTTATAAAACTACTAATTCTATTCATTTTCCCTCACGGTACTTGTTCTCTATTGCTTATGTGTTATATTTAGTCTTTGAGGAAGGTTCCCCATAAAGTTCAAACAGTTTTATTTCCATTTTACTTATTATTTAGACTTTTCTAATTTTGCTCACGCTACTCATAGAATCTCTTTTGATTTCTTTTCCTGAAGCTAATAAGATAATTCAATTCACTTCGTTTATTATTTGATTTCTCTTAGAGTTTATTATTCATATTCCTCCATATATAATTTAATATATAGAATCTGAGAATAAATTTTCAACACCTCTTTAACACATAGCTAGAATTTCCTAATAGTCTCTTTATATACTTACATAAATATATGTATAAATTTTTATTTCGTATCAATTATATTTCTTAAAATTTTTTAAATTAATATTTCTTTAATTTTAGTAAAATTATTACTTATAATACTTAATTATTTCGGAGTGCGGGGTTTCGAACCTCGTATCTCTGTGTCCCAAACACAGTACCGCACCAATTTGGCTTCACTCCGTTATTCAGAAGATATTGGATTCGAACCAATGTTATTATTAATAAAATATATTTCAAGTATATCACCTTAAACCACTCGGTCAATCTTCCTATGATTACAGAAAGTATGTGATTCGAACACACGATATACCCATATAACTAATTTCTAATTAGTCGCTTTAAACCACTCAGCCAACTTTCTTAAAAAATAATTAATTCCTCAGCGAATCGAACGCTGATAATACTTTTATCAAAAGTACACTTTACCGTTAAGTTAAGGAATTTAATACATAAAGGGTTTTAATACTTAATTTTATTTAAGAGATATCAGAATCGAACTGATAACAGCCTGCGTGTAGCACAGTTATTCTACCATTGAATTAATCTCCTTTTAATAAATAATTAAATCATTTATTATTATTTAACTAATTTAAATATTAGATAAGTTTTATTTAATACTCTATTAGTATTAGCATAATTTACAATTGTAGTATGACTTACACCTAAATGTTTACTAGTTTCACGTATAGAACAATATATTTTTATATTATTATCCTTTATGTTTATTACTTTTATTTTATGACCAGTGGCCAGTATGGAGTTAATTTTTCATAAATTACTATAACTTTTTCTAGCTAACTTAATTTTTTCTTTAGTTTCTAAGCTAACCTTACGCCCCTTTGTTTTCATTCTTATTTTTTCTATTACTTCTAAACTATGTTTACGACCTTTTGATGCAGCTTTTAATTTAAGAATAGTTTCAGGGCTATGTTTATAAGCTTTTATTTTTAATATTGTTTCAGGTGAATGTTTTCGACCTTTACTAGAACCTGCTACTTTACATATATTATATTCAGGGTTTAATAAATCTATGTAATATTGTTCTCTTTTTATTAAACTAGTAGTATCACAATATTCTATAATTTCTAAATTAAATTTGTTATAACCATATTTTAATAAGGAAGAATAAATTAAACTTTTACTTTTCAATAAAGTTCTATTTAAATAAGAAGAAGAAAAATAATCTCGAAATCTAGAGGTTAAATCAATAGCGCTACCAATATATATTTTATTTGTTACTAAATTAGTTCATTTATAAATACCACTCTTATTTTTATTTTCTTTTAAAATAATAGATTTGTTTTTTTCTGAATTATAGTAAGTTATTATAGATGTTGTTTTCATTAAAAAAAGTTTATAAATACAAAAATGAGACAATAATTTCTCTAAGTGTAGGGAATATCGGAATCGAACTGATAACTCTCCGTGTGTTGGACGGTTACTCTACCATTGAGCTAATCCCCTTAATATTAAGTGTAATATTACACTTAATATTTATAAAAATGATTTAAATGGTCTCAATTAAAATATGTTCTGCTATTATTCATAGATTTTTTTATATTTTTAATTTCAATAATTTCATTATTACTTAGCTTTTTACCTAAATAATCTAATCCTTTTCTATAACATAGATAATCAAGATATTTACTACTCATCAAAGGAAATTTATCTAAATAATATTTTATTAAATAATGTTTATTATTTGCTTGAACAGTAATGGAAACTAAATTTCTATTTTTTATATAATATAATTTAGTTTCAAGACTATTAGCTACATTAGACATAAAAGGTACACAAGATAAATTAACTAAATTATCTATTTTTCTTTGTTGTAAAGAAAAATGAATTTTTACTCTTCCT
>JADHKO010000099.1:32900-106759 GCA_019925425.1 Ophiostoma pallidulum | reverse complement strand
GCCCCGCCCCCCCCGCCCCCCCGCCCCCCCCCCCCCGCCCGCCCCCCGCCCCGCCCCCCCCCCCGGCCCCCCCCCCCCCGCCCCCCCCGTTGCACCAAAGGGCCATGTCGGGCTGTATCAAGCGACATGCATGCCACCGGGTGAATGGTTCTGCAGAAAGACAAAAAGTACCGGGTCGAACCGTCAAGCAACATACAATGAAGAGCGAAAAGAGGATGCCGGACTTCTCGACTCGGCGCGCCCGGGGGGGGGAGGGGGGGTCTCTTTGGTCGGGCTTGTGACATGTCTGCTATCCGTTGCAGAAACCCGGCGTAGGACAGAGGAGATCTTTCTTTTTTTGGTTTATTGGAAGGCCCCTGACCAAGTCTTTCTGTCCTGTTGAGGTTGGGAGGGGGCGGGGGTTTCTCTTTCTGGATCCTCGTCGTCGTCTGTGCCTCTTGTCCTGGCGGAGGCGATTGAGTGCCTTCTGTACTTTTATTGGTGTTCTTCGTCTTGCTTGCGATCTGCACAATGCCTAGTTTGCTTTCAGCCGTTCGTCCACTTATTTCTTCTTTGTACCAACGACGAAGAAGTCCTGCTTGCTCCAGACTGGGGGAGTGATAGCTAACACCCCCCCTCCCCCCCTCCCCCGCCCGTCATCAGTCCACTTCCTACCTCCTTTCCCAACCGTTGACGCTCCCATATTCCTCCTGCCTCTTCTGACCCGTCTTGGTGTGCGCTGTGAGGGCCGTCAGCCGTCTCCTAGCACCCGGGGCGAGAAATACGATTCACCATGGCGGTCCCGCTCTCCACTGCATCCTCCATACGGACTCTGTGCTGCTTCGCTCTCGCCTGCCACTCTTGGCCTGTCGACTCTCGGAGCCGTGGGGGTCGAGCCCGTCTCGGGCAGCAATGGTAACGGGTGTGTCCCACACAGCAGGTCGGGCTCTGCTGCTGCCAGCCACTCGCTGTTCTCTGTCCACCCTCTCTCTCCTCTCTCTCGGCCCTCGTCCGTGCCCGTCTGCAGCATCCAACGTCACGACATGTGCACCCACGCCCACGTCCACAAGCCAAGGAACGACGACAGCCAACAGCAGCACACACCCCCAACAAACAAACAAAAAAGTTTGTGATCAGAAAACCACTAGAAGAGAGACAAGAGAAAGCCAAAATCCCGCACAGGGCCCAGGAAAAATAGGAGGGATGCCCGTACGGCCTTTGCCTTTCTCGTACGGTTGCTCTCTTTCTCTCCTTCTCTCTTTGTCATTTTTTCCCATATCTCTCGTTCTCGCCCTCTCACCCCACCCTTGACCCCCCCTCCCCCCCTTCCTGTCGTGCCACGTGAAGGTCTGCATCTGCACGTTCTTCTGCTCGTTCGTGCCACGAGGACGGGCATGCAACCCAAAGGGGGGGGGCAAAGCCCCCAATCAGCGACCCTCGTCTAGAGGTAGGGCGAAGGAAGGATGCGGCAAGCCCGTCTGATTGGGAGGATGGAGGAAGGGAAGAAGGAGAGGGGGGGGGGGGGGGGGGATGAAGGAATGGGGGAGCAGACAACCAGAGAACCACACCAGATGCCGAGGATGGGGTTCGTCCCATTGAACCTCGAGGGCACCCTCTTTAGCCCTCTCTTGGGCTTTCTTGTTGGTTGTCCTCTCCCTTTTTCTTCTTATTTTGTTCGTCATCTTCTTCTTCTCTCTTTCCCTTGCTTCCCCTCCCCCCCTGTTGGTCAGGGTGCACGAGAACCAGCCACACTTCACCGGTCGATAACAGCGTGGTATCCGTCTTTTCCAGGCATCCTGGTATTACGAACTTCCTCTTTTTCTCAGCGGTATGGTTATACTCGGCATGTGCAGGGCCTGTTGCACACACTACGGAGCAAGTACAGCAGAACCTGGCACGGGCAGCAGGGACAAGTCCTTCCCCCCTCGTTTGACGTGCTATCTTCTCCCTCCCTCTCCCGTCGCCGCTGCCAATCATCCACACACACACAAAGCCACAAGAGCATTCCATATTTGACCATTTGTAGCGGTGTGACGAGACAGGGTCGGACTGGACGGGAAGTGGCAGGCAACACAGAAACGAATGAGAGAATGCCTGCCATATGCCGGATTCAAGCAGGACCACTTATTGCACACTAAACTCGGCCCGAGCAAGAGAAAGAGGAAAAGACTGGCGAAGGGTTGCATGGGCTACTAATAGCAGGATACGAGGAGACAGTGTTGACAAAGAGAGGGGGGGGGGATGGGGGGGCAAACGGCATTCTCCGTAAAACGAGGGAAGAAAGAGGAGAAGAGACCCAACGGCCTGCCTGTCCACTGCCATTCGTCAACAAATCGTGCCGGCCAGTCAGTCACCCCTTCTTGGCTTCCTGCATGCTGCTTCCCACTTCTGCTTCTCGACGGGGCCAATGGGTGCTGCTGGCCGCGCCCGACCGCCTGTCACCGCGCAAGGAGGGGGCTGCTATCAACTCCTGTTGGCTGGCACACTTGGTCCTGCATGGCACTAACAGCGAAGTGCGTTATCGTATCCGCGCGCCGATGGCCGAGATGGGGGAAAGTCTGGGCGGAGGTGCGGCCTGGGACGCGCTGTTGGCTATCTGCATATGCAAAAAAGCGCCCGTTTGCATAGAAGGATGCAAGCCGTAACTTATGCATGCTGCAGAGGTCCAATGCGCACAGACCAGCAAGGTGCAGTTTCGCAGGAGAACACGCAAACGACTGGTTGGCTGGGTGGAGCCGTAAAGCCAGCGCCGGGAAACCACTTAACGCGAAAAACGCGTCTCGACGCGTCGTTCCTGCCCCCTCTGGACGGATCGCTCCTGCACCTCATTAAACATTTCTCCCCCTCCTCCTTCCCTCCAAAGGAAAGCGTTCCCTGCTGTTTTCGTTCCTTGCTCCTGCCTCTGCAAACCTTCCGCTTCACACATCACGGAATCGCATCTTCAGCCTCGTCGCAGCCGCCTCATTCATCGCCATTGCCCGTTCCAAGCCCATCCAGCAATACCCTCGGAACTGCCGCTCAAACCACCCCTGGCACCATGGAGGGCGTCAACCGCGACCAGGCGGAGATCAACCGCATCCGCCAGGCCACGGAGTTCCTCGATCCCAGTACGCTTCGTGACGCCTCTCTTTTCACCTCGTTTTGCGTCTTTTTGCATCTTTTTTGCTCTTCTTCCTTGCTTCTCTCTGGCTGACTCTCTTCTCAGGCGACCAGAATGTCCGCAGCTACCGGCCCAGCGTCCTCACGATGCTGCAGAAGAACCAGCGCCGTCTCGTCGTCAACATCGACCACGTCCGCGACCACAGCCCCGAAATGGCCGACGGCATCCTCAACCAGCCCTTTGACTTTTGCCTGGCCTTTAACCAGGCCCTCAAGGACATTGTCAAGACCGTGGCGCGGCCGGACGTGGCCGTCGACGAGGTGCCCTACTACTGCGCGTGGGCGGGCAGCTTCGGCCTGCACGCCTGCAATCCGCGCACGCTGTCTTCCCAGCATCTCAACCAGATGGTCTCCATCGAGGGCATTGTCACGCGCTGCTCTCTGATCCACCCCAAGGTCGTCAAGAGCGTGCACCACAGCGCCGCCAACGACACCTTCTACTACCGCGACTACCGCGACCAGACCATGACCAACGGCGCCACCACCACCAGCGCCTACCCCCAGCAGGACGAGGACGGCAATCCGCTCGTCACCGAGTACGGCTTCTCCACATACCGTGACAACCAGACCATCTCCATCCAGGAGATGCCCGAGCGTGCGCCGGCCGGCCAGCTGCCGCGTGGCGTCGACGTCATGCTCGACGACGACCTGGTCGACCGCGTCAAGCCCGGCGACCGCGTGCAGATCGTCGGCATCTTCCGCACCCTCGGCAACCGCAATGCCAACCACAGCAGCGCGCTCTTCAAGACGCTGCTGCTCGCCAACAACGTCGTGCTGCTGTCGTCCAAGGCCGGCGGCGGCATCGCCACCGTCGACATCACCGACACCGACCTGCGCAACATCAACAAGGTTGCCAAGAAGAAGAACCTGTTTGAGCTGCTGTCGCAGTCGCTGGCGCCCAGCATCTTCGGCCACGACCACATCAAGAAGGCCATCCTCCTCATGCTGCTCGGCGGCATGGAGAAGAACCTCGACAACGGCACCCACTTGCGCGGCGACATCAACATCCTCATGGTCGGCGACCCCTCGACCGCCAAGTCGCAGCTGCTGCGCTTTGTGCTCAACACGGCGCCCCTGGCCATTGCCACCACCGGCCGCGGCTCGTCCGGTGTCGGTCTGACGGCCGCCGTGACGACAGACAAGGAGACGGGCGAGCGCCGCCTCGAGGCCGGTGCCATGGTCATGGCCGACCGCGGCGTCGTCTGCATCGACGAGTTCGACAAGATGTCCGACATTGACCGTGTGGCCATTCACGAAGTCATGGAGCAGCAGACCGTCACCATTGCCAAGGCGGGCATCCACACCTCGCTCAACGCCCGCTGCAGCGTCGTGGCCGCCGCCAACCCCGTGTTTGGCCAGTACGATCCGCACAAGGACCCGCACAAGAACATTGCGCTGCCCGACTCGCTGTTGTCGCGTTTCGATCTGCTGTTTGTCGTCACCGACGACATTGAGGACACGCGCGACCGTCTGATCTCCGAGCACGTCCTGCGCATGCACCGCTACCGCCAGCCGGGAACGGAGGAGGGCGCCCCGGTGCGGGAGACGGGCCAGCAGGCCCTCGGCGTCGGTATGCAGAGCCAGACCAACGGCGGCGGCTCGCAGCGGCCCGTGGACGTGTTTGAGAAGCACAACGAGATGCTGCATGCGGGCGTGACGGCGGGCGGCCGCGGGCGTGGCGGCGCCGGCAAGAAGAAGGAGCTGCTCAGCATCCCCTTTCTGAAGAAGTACATCCACTACGCCAAGACGCGCGTGCGGCCCGTCCTGACCCAGGAGGCGTCGGACCGCATCTCGGACATTTACGTCGCGCTGCGCAACGACGAGATGGAGGGCAACCAGCGCCGCACGAGCCCCATGACTGTGCGTACGCTCGAGACGATCATCCGTCTGGCCACGGCGCACGCCAAGTCGCGGCTGTCCAACCGCGTAGACGAGCGTGATGCGCTGGCGGCCGAGGCGATTCTTCGGTTTGCCCTCTTCAAGGAGATTGTCGAGGACGAGTCGCGCCGCAAGAAGCGAAAGATGCGGCCGCTGGAGGCCGAGCACGCCGACGCGGACAGCGACGACGACGATGACGACAGCGACAACTCGGACGCCGGCGACGGCTCGGATGCCGGCGACGGCACCTACCGCCGAACGGGCGCTGCCTCGGGAGGTCGGGCCAGCGGCTCTCGGTCGACTCGGGCTTCACGGCCGCGCGGTGGCGCAGCAGCAGCAGCCGCCAACGGGAGAAGGGATGCTGCCAATGGCCGGCGGGGCGAAGAGGACGAAGACGAAGACGACGACCACGACCAAGACGCGCCAGAGCCGACGGCAACGCCGTCGCGGCGGTCGGCCCGATCAGGCGCCGCCGCAGCAGCAGGCACGTCGCAGTCCAGTGTCTCGTTCGCGTCGTCGATGCCGGCGTCGCGTCTGGCGTCGCAATCGCAGTCGCAAGCGCGGACCCAGAGAAGAAGGCACCGGGATGGCGACAGCGGCGACGACTACGACGACGACGAGGCTGGGGTCGATGTCGATGTCGATGTCGATGCCGATGCCGAGGGCGACGACGACGACGGGGATGCCGACGCGCTCGCTAGCGGCGCCGCCGCGCTGAGCATCGCAACGACGCCGGCGGCCGCACCGAGCCTCGCGCCGGCGCGCGTGGCCACCTTCCGGCGGCTGCTGGGCCAGCTGCAGAGCGGCGACCTGTTTGTCGACGAAGCCGCCAGCGTCGACGACATTGCCGCGGCCGTCAACGTCAAGGCGACGGCGGCGTCGGGCGGCAGCTTCACGCACGCCGAGGTCGTCCAGGCCCTGACGCAGATGGACAAGGACAACCAGATCATGTACGTTTTCGCCGTGCCCCCTCTCCCCCCTCTTCTCGCTGTGCAAAACCTGGCAAACACTAACAAATCTCTCAAGGTTCACGGGCGGCAACTTGGTCTACCGACTGTAAAAGGCCATGCCTGGGCTGTTGGGTTGGGTCGGGTCGGGTTGGGCGGTTTTGGGGGCTGGGGGCCAGGGGCACAGCTTTTGTTGCGAGCGTGCGTTTCGAGTGTCTGCGCAGCGGGGAGACATGGCGTTTTAGGTACATAAGAGGGTCGAATGTTGTTTTTTTTTACTTTGTTTTCGCTCCCTCCCTCTTTTTTTCCGCTTCGACTTCTGCGTTCTTTCTTTTCCACGCAGCTGCGATGTTCCGTCTCAGCTGCTCTTTATGAACGAAAGGCGCATGTAGAAGGGGGGTGGGGGTCCTGCTGCTGTGCATCTAGATATGATATGATTCGATTCTGTTAACGGTACTTGGTTCCGCCTGAGGCCATCATGGAGGCTGTTATGAGTGTCGCGCGCTGGGGGCATGAAATGTGGTAGCTTGCATGCTAGAAGGCGCTCGTCCAAGATGAGATGATCCCCTTGACGGGACGGTTCTGTTAGTAGTTGCCTCTAGGCTTGTTTCCGCGAAGAACACTTCGAACGAGGTGAGAGAACAGGCCATAAAATTAAAAATAAATAAAGGGGTTCCAAGACAAAACCCAGCCTGTCATGTAGTAGTCTATCTATTGCGTCGTTGTCTCCGTTCCACTAAAGTCTTTTTTCGTTTCAAAAAGGGAAAGAAATATAGAAGAGAAAAAATATGCAGCCGGCACGCCTCTAACAAGAATAAAAGAAAACCGCCACCAAAATAAACTCGAAGCCCAAAAAGACAGCCCCTAGGAACAAATGAACAAAAAATTAATAAAGAGGTGAGATGAGATTCTTTGTGGGGGCCCTGCCAGCCGAAGATGCAGTCATTTTTGTCGGTTCGTGGTCAGCCCCGTAGGACACCCCGTTGCCGCAGCAGAGTCTCGTATGGCGTGTAGCGGTCCTCGACACGGACGCCGTTCCACGTCTCGTGGCCGTCGGCCGTCCGGCCAAGCGCAGGCACGCCGACCTGCTCAATGGCAAAGCTGGCGGCCACATTGCCCCAGGCGGCCGCCTCGTCGAGGCCCTTGCCCCGTGCAATGGCCACGGAAAAGCCGCCGAGGAACGCATTGCCGCCACCGGTCGGGTCGACCACCTGCGGGGCCTTGTGTCTGCTCTGCTGCAGCGTGCCGTGAGCACCGCTGCTGCTGCCCTCTTCGGCGGCCGAGCCGGACACAGCCGGGACCCAGATCTCGAGGCCCGAGTCGACTTCCAACTCCTCGCGGGCAATTGACCCTCCCTCGTCTTGCGTCAGTCCAGCAAACAGGGCCTCCATGTCGATGTCCGGACGCAGGCCACCGTGCAGGTCCTGCCGGGGGGCGGGCTTTTTCAGCTGCTTTTTCGGCGCCTCGCCCTTGTCCGATCGGAGTCGCCGCCGGCCGCCGTTTTTGGCGACGTAGCAGCCGTACTCTGCAGCGCGCACAACGAGCGCATACGACTGCAACGGCATAGCCGACAGAAGCTGCTCACAGGCACGCTCCACGGCGGCTTTTGACAGCTTTCCGGTCGCTGGGTCGACGCCGGCATCCGGGTCACCCATGTAGCCGGCAAGCTCAGTATGGTTGGGACTGCACACGTCAACAACCGGTAGTGTGTTGGTGCAGTCGAGAAGCTCGTCGGGCGTGCACCGGTCGGGCACGGGCTCCCAGATGATGTAGGGCCGGGAGAGGATGGATGCGGACGCCGGGGCGTCGGGCCCGAGGGCCTCAATGGCCTTCTGGCGCCTCGCCCGGATGTCGGACACCAGGTCCCGGCACCGCGACGCGGAGCTGATAATGTGGAAGGCGCGAGCCGTCAGAAGCGACGGCGGGAGATCCTCTGCGGTGAGACGCTTCTTCGGCGTCATGTAGCGGAACGCCCGGCGCTCGGCTGTGTCGTAGCCGTTCCACCCCCTCGTGGTCAGGCGGTCCGGGTCGCTGCGCATGACGACGGCAGTCTGCCAGCTGCTGATCTGGACGCCCATGGCTTCGGGGAAGTCGGAGCCCTTGTCGACGATCCAGCCAACCGACTGCGAGAGTTCCGGCGCAGGCGAGAAGAGCCGGGCGCCCAGGGCGGCATATGCGCCGGCACCGCCGAGGATGTCACGGGCAGGCGGCTTCGGCGGCAGGTATTCGATCTCGTCTACGCACGGCCGTCAGAAGCCAGACGCACGGTGCTGCACACTCTCTGCAAGCGCCACGGAAACTCACCGACGATGAACATGCCGAGCGTGGCAAAGTCGACAATGCCGTCGGGCGGCCCGCCAGCGGCGCCATGGGCAGCCGTCGGCCGGGCCTCGATCGTTTTATCGTCCCGTTCGACGCGGAGGTTCCCGAAGGACCGCTCGAGGTGGGAGAGGGCCATTTGGGCACGGGGCCAGGCTCGGGGGCATACAGCAGCAGGCAACGTCCGGGACGCGTCGGGAAGCCCCCTGTTGCGCACTGTTGCAGTCTGCGCACTCTCGTGGTTGTTGGTCGTCGCCGACCGATTTCTGGCGGTTCTGGCCTTATCGATCTGTCGATTGCTGGGGCCGGGGGGCGTGAAGCGTGAAAAGCGCTAATGAGAAAATCAGCAGCAAATCTTGCTCGGCTGCAACACACACGGCCGGGCTAGCAACGACGGTCGTCTCGGCCGCCCTGTCGTTTCGGGGAGTTGTGAGGCGTGGGAATGCAGTGACAAGGAGAGCGAGAGAGCGAGAGAGAGAAAGCGGAAGAAAGAGAGAGCGAGAGAGAGAGAGCGAGACAGGGAATGAGCCAACGGCGGGTGGGCCTCGACGAGAGGGAAAGAGCGCGGTGCGCATGGTGTGAGCACCCAAACAGGCAAGACCCCGACCCGTCGCCGCCGGTCGCGGTTTTTCTTTTTGCGCCCAACGGAGACGAGCAGTCTGGTGTTTCCGCATGAACATCCTACAGCGAGCCCACTCTATTATGGCCCTGTTCTCCGTTTCAGGCAGGAACGGCCCACGACACGACGGCCCGGCCAGCGCACCTGCTCGACGCGTGCCAGGCAAGATGCAAAGAAGGAGCAGCCGGCACAGGGCTGGACCGGGCCACGTGCACACGCGCACGCGCACGCGCTGGAAATGCTCCAGCGGCCACCATTGGTATGCCAACAGCCCCTCGCATGCAGGCGAGCCTGAAAATGGTTGCATCAACCAGGATGCTCTGTGAGGTAAGATACTTGCAGTGCGGTGCGTGCAGTGGGCGTTGGCCGCACGCATTATTCATGGGATCTTGTTGTACGGGGCCTGTAATAATGCGCCGTATTACGGTGTGCTGTCCCACTGCCGCCCGGAATGACTAATGGGGCGTGCGGTGTGCTGTAGGGGGTGGCTCTAGCGCCTCGAGCTCCTGGGGCAAGGCCAGGCCAGCCACAGGAAAGAGCAGCCCACGCCGTCAGGGGTTGCTCATCTTCGCGGAAATCCGCCAGACGTGCGCAGGCAGCTTTCTTTACGACCTCTTCGGCCTCCTCGACCTCCTCGACCCCCTCGACCTCCCCGACCTCCACAACCTCCACAACCTCCTCACACGCCCTGCCATCTCGCGAGCTCGTGCGCATCAGGCAGCGCCTTTCCCGACTGCTAATTCCGTTGCCTGATTTCGGCCCTTTGCTTTCCTGCCTTTCCTCTGTCCTTGTTTTTCCTTCGCTCTTCTTTCCTGCGTTCCAGTCTCCTGCAGCCGTCCGCCGCTTCGCAATCGCCGCGCTCTCTCGCCGTCTTTGTTTCTGCTTCGCCTCTCGCTGGACGCTTTCATCCGGCCATCGCTGCTCGTGGCATCTCCGGCTTCTCTTTCCTCTACGCTGTCCACTATGGCGACCAACAACATGCACAACCTGGCGACGCTCCTCAAGCGGTAATGCCTCTCCCTCTTGCTCGCTCTGTCCTTTGTTTTTTCGTCTTTTTCTCTCTTTCTCTTTTTCCCTTCCACGTTGGCTTACGCCTTTTGCGCTTCCTTTCTCCCCTGGGTTGCATCTGCCGTCTCCGTCCCGACAACTGCTCTAACGTTTCGTCTCAGACTCGAAGCCGCTACTTCCCGCATCGAGGACATTGCGTCTTCCTCCATCGAGCTTCCCCGCGCCGTCCCCGGCCTGCAACAGTCCATTGCTTCGCCCGCTTCCGGTGCCTCGTCCGCGTCTCCTCCCGCTGCTGCTGCTGCTGCTGCTGCTGCTGCTGCTGCTGTACCACCGCCACCCGCCCCCGCCCCCAAGGCACCAGCAACGCCGTCCGAGCCCACCCCCGAGTCCATTGAAGAATTCGACGCGTTCCTCGATGGCGCGGTGGCCAAGTTCGTCGGCTTGAGCAACAAGCGGGGGGGGCTCGTCGCCGAACAGGCCGCCAAGGTCCAGGAGGGCTTCCGCGCCCAGCGCACCTTTTTGCTGATCTCCACCAAGGCCAAGAAGCCCGACATGACCGGCGCCGAGATGTCCGTGTACCACGATCTGCTCAAGCCCATCAACGAGGCCCTCATGGCCGTGACCGCCATCAAGGACTCCAGCCGCGGGTCGCCCGACTTCAACCATCTCAGCACCGTTTCGGAGGGCATCATGGTCCTCGCCTGGGTGACGGTCACGAGCCGGCCGTTCAAGCAGGTCGAGGAGTCGCTGGGCGCCGCCCAGTTCTTCGGCAACCGTGTTCTCAAGGAGTACAAAGAAAAGTATGGGGCAAAAACACCAAACAACTTTTGTGTTTTGCTTTTGCAGTCGCCGTCTGTCTCGAGGCTATGCGCTAACCCTCTTCTTCTTCTTCTTTTTTTCGTACCAGGGATCCCCAACAAGTCGAGTGGGTGCAGGCTTTCTACCAGGTCTTCCGCGACCTGGCCGAGTACACAAAGGAATACTTTGGCAACGGCATTCCCTGGAACCCGGCTGGCAAGCCAGCACAGGAGGTGGCAAAGGAAGTCGCCGCATCCGCCAGCGCAGCCGCCGCCGTCCCCGCGCCACCTCCTGCCCCTGTTGCTGCTGCTGGCGGCGCGCCGCCGCCGCCGCCGCCCCCCCCCCCGCCACCTGGCCCGCCGCCGGTTCTTCAAATCAAGGAGGAGGCCGCTCCAAGCGGCCGCCCGGCCGCCGGAGGCTCTGCCGCCGTCGGCGCCGTGTTCTCGGAAATCAACCGCGGCGCGGATGTGACCAAGGGCCTGCGCAAGGTCGACAAGTCGCAGATGACACACAAGAACCCGGCGCTGCGGGCGGGCTCGACGGTGCCTGGCGGCACGTCGCCGGCCGCAGCGGGCGGGCAGCGCGGCAAGAGCCCGGTGCCGGGTAAGAAGCCGAAGCCGGAGAGCATGCGGGTCAAGAAGCCGGCGCGCAAGGAGCTGGACGGCAACAAGTGGACGATTGAGAACTACGACAAGGAGTCGGCGGCGGCGCTGGGCGGGCCGATCGAGATCGAGGTGGGCATCAACCAGTCGGTGCTGATCAGCAAGTGCGCCAACACGACGGTGGTGCTGCGCGGCAAGGGCAACGCGGTGACGGTGGAGAACACGGACCGGCTGTCGCTGGTGGTGGACACGCTGGTGTCGTCGGTGGACGTGGTCAAGTCCAAGAACTTTGCGCTGCAGGTGCTGGGCACGATCCCGACGGTGATGCTGGACCAGGTGGACGGCGCCCAGGTGTACCTGAGCAAGGCGAGCACGTCGTCCCAGGTGTTTATGAGCAAGACCGAGGGCGTCAACCTCAACATCCTGGCGGCCGGCGGCGACGGCGGCGACGACGACGAGGGCGACTACAAGGAGGTGCCGCTGCCGTCGCAGATCTGCTCCTACTATGACGCGGCCAAGGGCGGGCTGGTCAGCGAGATTGTGTCGCACACTGGTTAAAGAGAGGGAGGGGTGCAGAAGAAGCAGATAGGAGGGGAAGCAAAAGAGGGTGTGTTTTCTTCTTTTTCCCTCCTTTTTTGGATCGAGGGTACTGTATGTCTTGGTTTGAGTTTGTTGTACAGTCTACGTCAGTATGCTGGCCGTGTACGGAGTATCGTTGGGCGACAGTCCGGTTTTGGCCGCTGTATAGAAGACAAGGACGAGAGATCCAATCTCTGTATTGGGAAAAGGGGGGGGGCGTGTGTTTTGTATATGACGTTGTTGTGCCGAAGAGGATGGCCTTTTTCCGAGCCTCGTCTCGCCCAAAGGACCTTTGTCTTTGTCGGCTTTCTTCTTTTTTCTCCCCCGCAAATCGATTGCTGTGCCGGGCCCATCCTGCTTCGTCTTTCTGGGAGGGCCGTCTCACAATATGTACATATACCAGGGAAATAAAAACATGAAAAAAAATGCGATGTATATGTATGTATAGTATAGTTCTCTCTAAGAATCCGAGAAAGGCAGTCTTCTTGCAGCTTAAACAAGGAAAAAGAGAAAATGGCCACAAAAAAACAGCGTTGCCACAAAATTGCTTTTTCATGACAACAAGCTACCAAAAGGAGACCATAAAAACACTCCCCCCCCCTCCGCCAGCCGATCGCTCTCCTGTCTCTCTTCTCTTTTTTTTTTGGCTGCTGGTTTTTTACAGCTTGGCCTTGGGCGCCTCGAGCGTCGGCAGCAGCAGATCGCGGATGTCGTTGGCGGCCTCGTTGAGGTAGAAGCTCATGCGCGTGCTGCCCAGGCCCTTGGAGACGATGTTGAAGTTGAGGCTAGACGAGTTAGCATGTATCACCGGGGGGGGGGGGGGACCAAGAAGGATGAAATAAAAGGAGGGCGTACCTGTTCTCGTTGATCATGTAGGCAATGCCAAAGCCCTCGTCGACGACCTGGCTCCATCCGTAGCCGTTGAAGTACTCGGAGCTCAGCTGGCTCGTGGACAGGAACCACTTGCTGGAGTAGGCAAAGGCGGGGTCGGCGTAGATGGCGGGCACCGGCTCGCTGGGGTCGAGCAGCTGTCGCAGGCCGAACAGGTGGCGGTCGACGCCCTTGCCGTCGGAGGCGGCCGAGATGTACTCGATGTGGCCGGCGACGGCGTCGCGGAACAGCTTCTCGCGCGCGGCGGCATCGATGCTGTCGTCGCTCATGGCCTTGCAGAAGGCGACGGAGGCCTCGGACACGGAGCGGCAGGTCTCCGTGCGGCCGAGCTGGAAGCGGCGCGTGGCGGCCGACTCGTAGGTGGGGCGGTTCTTGCCGTACATCTTGAAGTAGGCCAGCTGGATGATCAGCTGCACGTAGGCGTCGGGCGAGCAGCGGAACTTCTTGATCAGGCCCTTGCCGTAGCCCTGGTAGGACTGCACGGCCAGCTCGTGGCGGCCGATGATGTCGGCAAAGTGCTCGCCGGCGGCGGCGACGGTCTTTGTCAGCGGCTCGTCGAGCTTGAACTGGATGGGGGTGGGGTCGGGCAGGTCGGCGCGCACGGCCGGGTTGTCAAAGTCGAGCTTGTTCTTGAAGATGGCCTCGTTGACCCAGTCGTTGAGGCGGTGGGTGGGCGTGCCGTCCATCATGCTGTGCTCGCCCATGAAGCCGGCGGTGCCGTTGTCGCAGATGATGAACTGCAGCGGCTTGTCGAACCAGCGGTTCGAGCCGTTGCCGTGCCAGTACTGGTGGGCGCGCTCCTCAAAGGTGACGGGCGCGGCCTCGTCGAGGCAGACGAGGAAGGCGGCCGAGTCGATGGCGGCCAGCGCCTCGGCATTGACGGGCGACGCGGCGATCAGGGCCTTGCGCGCGTCGGTCCAGACGTCGCGGTTCTCCGTGGTCAGGAAGCCGACGGGGGGGGCGGGCGGCGCGGCGGCGTTGGACGCGGCGGCGGACAGCTCGTAGATGCGGCGGAACTGGACCTCGAGCTCGCTGGTGTTGAGCGGGCGGCCGGCGACCTCGTAGACGACCTTGTAGAAGCGGTTGTTGCGCACGACGGCAATGTGCTTGTGGGTGGCCGGGTCGTACTTGTCCGAGTAGTCCTTGGGCTTTGCGGCGATGCGGCCGCAGTGGAACATCCACTGGTAGCTGTCCATGCAGATGGGGAGGCCCTTCATGTACTCGGGCTCGAGGGTGCCCTGGTCGACCATCTTCTTGAACTCGAGGGCGGCGGTGGAGATGGCGGCGGCGCGCTTGGCGGGGTCGCGGCGGCGGCGGTCGTCGCGGTGGGAGTAGAAGTACGAGACGTAGGGGATGACGGGGTCGCGGTAGGCGAGGTAGGCGGCGTCGTTCCACCACTCGGACAGCCAGTTCTTGACGGCGGGGTCGGCGCGGCGGGCCAGCAGCTTCTCCTGCAGGCGCTGGCCGACGCCGCCGGGGCGGATGAAGTCCTTGACGGCGGCCTCGCTCTTGGCGACATCCTCGGGCGGGTAGAGGGCCTTGAGGGACTTGACGTAGCGCGCAGCGGTCTCCTCGAGGGTGGGGACGGGCAGGCGCGGCAGGGACTCCTGGAAGCGCAGCATGGGGCCCTTGGAGTTGTCCTCGACGTAGCCTGGGGGGATGTCAGTGTGAGGAGAAGCTGGGGGAGAGGGAGGAGAGGGGGGGGGGAGGAAGAGGAGGAAGAGGAGGAAGAGGAGGAAGAGGAGGAAGAGAACTCACCCTTCGGCAGCGCCTTGGTGCTGTTGTTTCTCTTGGCGGGAGCCATTGTGAATCTAGTCTGGAGGAGGGTTAGAAACGGGCAACAGAAGAAGAAGAAAGAGGCAGAAAGCGGACACGAGGAGAGGAGGACAAGAAAACAGGAAAACACGACAACCAGAAACTTACAAGCGGCGATCTCAACGACCCGTGCGCGCTGCTGTGGCAACTTCTGAGCAGAGAAGACCGTGCCTCAGCTCGTGCGACTGCTGCAAACATCCCGTGTTGTGGGCGGGACGGCGGGAGGGCGAGGACAGGGGGAGGCGTTGGCTTGTGAACGGGCGAGGAAGAAGAAGAGGAAGGGGAAGAGAGGGAGCGAGGAAGAGAAGACAGGAAGAAAGCCGGCCGTCCTTTTTGAGCGAAGAGAGACAGGCAGTGTCGCGCACGACGTGCTGGAAGGCTGGCGGGCACGAGGCACTAATAAAATTGACTTTTTCGTCTTCTTTGTGTCTGGCGTCGTCAATGGACTTGTCGAGATTGGAGCGAGAGCGAGAGGGGGGGGGGGGGGGGTGGTTTCGGCGGCGGGTGGGTTGGCTGGAGGCGATCGCCGAGGTGCTTTTCGGGAAAGCAGACGGAAGTGTGGTTCTGCGTGTGGGCAGGGCGAGCGCGTGAAAGGCCCCGTGGCCCCGTACGAGCAGGACTGTGGGGACGGACCGACGTTGGGGCCTGTGTTACGGCGGCCATCGCATCCTACGTAGGGGTTTCCCCACTAAAAAAATGGCCGCGCTGGGGATTGGCAGGTCGCCCCTTCCCTTCCCCAATGTGCCGACGGGTGTAAGCAGTGTCTTGCAGATTGGGTCACGGGGCAGGGAAGGCGCATCTGGAGAACACTCCGGAGCTGGGGAGAAAACGGGGAGAACGGGGAGAACGGGGAGAACACGGGGCAAGAGAACACGTCGCACAACAGCAGTGCACACACAAACCCAGGAAGGAGCGAACGACATGAAAACGCGCATCAGCCGAGAGCTGGACGTGGAAGGCGTTGCCGAAATTCGCAACAGCCTGTACTTTCCCTCTTTCCCTCTTTCCCTCTTTCCCTCTCTGCCTCTCTTCCTCTCTTCCTTCTCCAAAAAAAAAAAAAAAAGAAAAAAGAAAAAAGCCCGTCCGCCGCCCCGGCAAACCAAAATGGGGGGGACCACCTGGGGGGCACTCGCCTTCCATTGAGCCGAGGTTGCGGGAAAGCGTGGCCTGGGTGTGTGGGCAACAAAAAATGGAGACGCCCTTCCCCCAATATGCCCCCCCACAGTTTCTCTGGCGCACCGTTCTGTGAACACGGAGTAAAACGGAGAGCGGAGCGCGGAGGAGGAGCCCCCAACTGGAGAAGGAGCGCGCCCTCCATCCCACTGCAAAATGCGACGGTGTGACGGTGCGCTATGACGGCCGTCCTCCGTTATCTCTGGCGAGGCGCTCCACCGCAAAACGCATCGTCGACCGCATTGCCCTGCGAGTCCTTCTCTCCAGGTTTTCGGCTCTTCTCCTCTGCGCATGATCCAAGTTTTCGCCTCCAGAGACGGGGCGGCCAGTCCCTTCTCAGAATGTAGAATCCAGAATCCAGAATCCAGAATCCAGAATTCAGAATGCAGAATTCCCATCCTTCCCAGACGCGGCTTGTCGCGAGACGGGACGCTTCGCCCCTCCCCACCGTTGCGGGCGAAAGGGCAGACTCGGAGGAGAGATAATATTGCCGGCTGCTGGCTGGGCCAGCCGTTCTCGTCATGGTCTGTGTGTGTGCGCGTGCGTGTGTGTGGGAGCATGTTGCTTTGGACGGCTTCGTTGTAAAAAGGATACATTCGATGCTTGCAATCCATACGCTCCATGACTGTTTTATATTTTGGGTGGAAGTAACTCCTTCCCCGTTCTTTGATCTGTCGACTGTGCCGCCCAGATGGCGCTCTGCAGCAGCTCATCCCCCACATAGGCAGACGATGTCGCGCCCGTTGGCGGCGTCATCTCCCGTGTTGGGAGCAGAGCGGCGCAGAGCCACGGGAGGTGGCTGTGCGTCTCTCCCAAAGGGGGGACAACGGCTGCTGGTGGCCGGGCTGCATGTGAGAAGACCCGGCGCGGCGGGTGAACGACAGGGCCACCAGGGGGCAGAGATAATACTGAGTCGACAAACAGAGGCACAAAACAGGGCGTTGCTGAACAATCCTCCAAAGAGACCAGACCACTCATACAACGGGGGCACATTTGCTCGCCAACCGTGGCCGCGGAGAGCACGAAAGAATCCCTTGAATTAGAACCAAAGCAAAGAGTCTACAAAGACTACCGCGTCCCGTTGTAAAAGCACAGTCCAACCGGAGAAGAAAGAAGAATAGAGAGGAAGAGAAGAACGGAGAAAGGGAAAAGAAAGCAAACCAATACTAACGACGAAAAGGAAAAGGGGTGTGTTACAGTACAGGTGACGAAAAAACAAACCGCAAGGACAGTAAAAAAAGGGGGGGGGGAGTAAAGATATAAACGCCAAAGTGTCTCTACCGCCGAAGAGGGGTTGTGTGTTGTTTGTGGCCGCGACCACCATCGTATGTTGTTGGTTGGTGTCTTTTTTTGTGTGTGTGTGCGTGTGTGTGTTGTGCGTGTGTGTTATGTCGTTCCCTCCCGACCCAAAAAAGACTTGGAAATAAAAAAGAAGAAATATAAAAAAACAAGTCGAAAGCGTTTGCATATCCCAGACACCCCCCTTCCCCCCCCCTCTGCGAGAACACCCATCGACTCACGTGTGTGGACGGAGAAACGAAAGAGGGGGGGTGAAAAAAAGAAAAGACACCTCAACCCCGAAAGAAGAGAAAAAAAAACCGTCCTTCTGGTTCGGCTCTCCGCCGTTTCTTTTTTGTTGTGCCGCCTCTCCCCCCCCCCCTCCACCCCTTCTCTCTCTCTCCCTCTTACAACTCGAGAGTCCGCGCCACACCGGGGGTAGCGCCCAGGGGCTGCACGCCGCCGGGTGGCGGTGCGGCCTGGAAGGCCAGCCGCTGGCCGTCGACGAGGGCCTCCTGGGCCATGCGCAGGGCCTGGTCGCCGCCGCCGGCGCCGGCCGCCTCCTTGAGCCCCTCCTGCACCTCGCGCACGCGGCGCTTGAAGGACAGCCGGTCGAGGAACAGCTGCTGGCGCGCGCGCTCCAGCTCGCGGCGCTCGGCCTGCAGGATCGCCTCCATCTCGTTGAAGTACTTGAGCTTCAGCTCCATCTTCTGCAGCGTCACATTGACCGCCGCCGACACCAGCCGCGTCATCTCGCGCTCCTCGTGCGACGCCAGCCCGCCCGAGCGCGCGCCGATCGACGCCAGCGGCAGATTGGCCAGCGTCTGCTGCGTGCTGGTCGCCGTCGCCGCCTTGGTGGCAAGGCCGCCGAGCGGCTCTGTCCGGCGGCCGTCGACGTCCATCACGTCGCTGTCGTCGCCGCCGCCGTCGTCGTCGTCTCCGGTGCTCTTGCCCTCCGCCGCGTCTTTGCCCTTGCTGCCCTTCTTCTTCTTGCCGGCCGCATCGTCCACGCCGCCGCCCTCCTCCAGCTTCTTCTGCAGGCCGCGCTTCAGCTCGTCCAGCGACTTGTTCGCCGCCGCCGCCGTGCTGGCTGGGTCGGCCAGGCTGGCCAGGAAGCCAATCACCGACATGACCGGGTTGTCCGCCTGGTTGAAAGGCAGCCGGCCACCGGCGCCGCCCAGGATCGACAGGCCGACCGGGCCCGACTCCGTGACCTCCGAGTCCAGGTACTTGGACTCAATGTCCAGCTGCAGGAACTGCAGAACGCACTCCTCGCGCGTGCGCGTGCCCACGTGGTCGGCCACCTGGCCCCAGTCGTCGTCGAACCGCTCAATGGCCTCCAGCAACCGCACCAGCTCCGCGTCGCTCCACTGCGCGTCCCGGTCCAGGATCGACGAGTATGTCGGGTTCTCCATGCGCAGGTACTGCGCACTCGTCTGGTTGCCGGCCATGCGGCCCTCCAGATAGCAGCTGGGGCACAGGTCGTACTGGGCGCGCGGGTTGCCCTCGGCCTGGGGGTTGTGGTAGTAGATGCGCGTGCAGTCGATGCCGCACAGGTGGCAGTTGACCTTGACGCTCGGCTTCTTGACGAGCTCCTCGCTTGCGGCCGGCGTTCCGTTCCGCGTGCCGTTCGTCGCCGCGTGTGCTGCCTCGCCGTTTGTCTTGGCCTCCGTCTTGCTGTTGACCTTGGCACCGCGTGCGTTGGCCTCGTAGATGTTGCGCCCCACCTCGAGGTTCAGCTCCGACTTGGGCAGCGTGCCGGCGGCGGCGCGTGCGTCGGTGTCGCCGAGCGGCTTGCCCTTGACCACCACCGGGTCGGCGGCCGGCTGCCACGGCTGCAGGCCGCGGGGCGTGTCGGCAATGATCTTGAAGTGGCCAGTGAAGGGGGGGCCGACGTGCGACGGTCGTTGCTCGTAGTCAACCTGTACAGAAACAGCTGGTCAGTATCGGGCGCGTGCCCCCAGCATGGTCAAGAGTCGAAGGCGCACGGATTCCACAAAATTACCTGGTAGTTGATCAAGCCCCATTGCTCGAGGAAGGCATGCACGCGCATGATGGCACAGACGTCGCCCGCCAGGTTGCGACGGCACGCGGTCACGGTCAGGTACTCGATCGGGTTCAGCCGGTAGGTGTTGATCATGAAGTCGCGGTAGTCCTTGTAGACATGCGGCGTCTTGCTGCGGTTGCGGCTGTTGAAAAACTCGGGGAGCGCTTTCCGCTCAATGTTGTGGATCTTGTTCATGTCAAACCACGTGCTGTAGCTGGGGAGGATGATGGCGTGCGTCTGCGAGATCAGGTGCTCGCGCGCTGCGTTCTCGATCGTCTCCTTGGACTTGGTGCCGTTGATGCTGGCCGCACCGACCGCCTCGCCCTCGCCCTCGCCCTCGCCCTCGCCCTCGCCTGCGCCCGCGTCCGCGACGTCCACGGCACCCTTCGCGTCGCTCGCACCCTCGCCGGCAGCAGGCGTGCCATTTGCAGCACCGCTCTCGCCGGCCGTCACATCCGCCTTAGTCTCGTCTGTGTCGCCGGCCGTGGCCGCCGCTCCAGACCCGTTGTTGGCCGCGTCGCCCATCTCCTCATCCTCGGCGCCGCCCGCCGAGGGAGCTGGTGCCGCGGACGCATCGCGCGATTTTTCGGAAATGTCGGCCACCGCAGGCGTGCTGCTGCCTTCCTTGACGGTAGGTTCTGCGGCACTGGGCGCCGGTTGTGCTTCTGTCGCGTCGCCGTCGTCCATCTGGACATCTGTAAAAAAGGGCAGCACCACTCCGGTCAGCAATCACGCCCAACAGACAAAACAAGAAAGAACACGCTGCCCCATTCGGACTCATCCTTCCCCCGGGTCTCATTCATACCTTCGGTCGCGTTGTTGGATGCCTCGCCCTCAGCAGGCGCCGCAGTGACGGGGTTGGCAGTAGGCGTTGCGCCGTTGGACGGGCTGCCGAAGCTGACAGAGCCCTCGTCCATCGTGATCAAG
Source organism: Ophiostoma pallidulum (assembly GCA_019925425.1). Classification (NCBI taxonomy): domain Eukaryota; kingdom Fungi; phylum Ascomycota; class Sordariomycetes; order Ophiostomatales; family Ophiostomataceae; genus Ophiostoma; species Ophiostoma pallidulum. The sequence goes on along the minus strand of JADHKO010000099.1, from coordinate 86,740 downwards.
GGGGAGGCGAGGGTTCAATCGGGACCACAGAGAGGCGACAAAGACCGGAGCCCGAGGCAAACGAATGACGCGTCGTTGGACGAAAGCCGACAGATGCGCGATGGAAAAGGGCGGCCGAAAGTGATCGGAGAAGCTGAAAGGGAAAAAAGGAAAAGGAAAAAAAACAGCCAACAGACGCCAATCGCGCAAAAGGGCGATCGGGAAAAAGGGGGCAAAGGCCGCGAAAGGTGCCGTTGGTGCACGGAGCTCTCCTGTCGTTTGCGACGCGATAATGGTCTCTCGAGATCGAATGGGGGGGGGGGGGGGGGTGCGATGTCAAGGGTGCTCGTCTCGCCTCTTTTTTTTTGCTTTGCGCGCCGCAGTCGTGGTGGATTGCGAACAAGTTCCAAGGGGGGACGCTTCTCCCGAAGTTGACTGTGATTTGATGGCTGGGCGCGTTTGGGGACCACAGAAAAATTGGCCGGGCGAGGGAAGGAGCATGCGTCGTGCAGCCACCTGTTGTTGCGCTTTCTGCCTGGCGCGTTGCATGGCGTGTGCCCGTTTGTGCCTGAGGCAGAAGCGCGAGGAGACGGATTACCTAAGTATGATGGCCCACTCTGATATCACGTGCTTCTTGTCGTCCCCCAGGTCCGCCCCCGCCAAACTGCATTCTCCGAAAAACGGGGGCCAGGACCCGCTCGCAGTTTTCCTTCTGCTCGTTCATCAACCTCGGGCCGCTGCCAGCCGACCTGCGCTTCTGGCTGCCCCTCCACTGAAGCTCTACTGGGCCAAGACTCTGTAATTAGCAGTACACCACCAGCGGCTCACAGCCGTCTTCGGGAATTTTGACGACGTTCTTTCGGCGGCGCTTTTTGGAGCCAATTCTGCCCTCTGGACCAGCCAACCCGGTACAACTCCGTCGACGACACACAACGCGAGCGGTCCCCCAAACAAACGACGCCTTCTTTCGTTGCTTCCGACTTCCATTCCGGCCTCCCAACGTTCTCGCCGTTTGTCGTTGGTCTCTTCTTCCGCCCACAATGCTGTCCACCGTCCGGAGGGCCGTCGCGGGCCCGGCTCGGCAACAACTCCGAAGCGCAAGCCTCGCCCGTCTGCTGTCGTCGCTGGCCATCCTCGAGCAGCGCAACGGCGAGCTGAGCACCGGCTCGCTGAGCGCCGTGACGGCCGCCAAGAAGCTCGGCGGCTCCGTCCATGCCTTTGTTGCGGGCACCGGCGTCGCGGCCGTGGCCACCGAGGTGGCCAAGATCGACGGCGTCGAAAAGGTTGTCGTCGTTGACAGCGCCGCATATGACAAGGTGCGTACCTGTTGACGGTCCCTTTCCCATTCCCCCCCCTAGCTTTCCTCCCATCCGCTCACATCGTCGTCTCTTTTTTCCCCCTTCCGTTACAGGGCCTCCCCGAGAACTACGCCCCTCTCCTCCTCGAGAACATCAAGAAGGGCGGCTACACGCACGTGCTGGCCGGCCACTCGGCCTTTGGCAAGAACCTGATGCCCCGCGTCGCCGCGCTGCTCGACGTGCAGCCCATCTCCGACGTCACGCAGATCGAGGGCGAGAACACGTTTGTGCGCCCCATCTACGCCGGCAACGCCATCGCCACGGTCGAGTCGAGCGACGCGATCAAGATCCTGACCATCCGCGGCACCGCCTTCCCCGCCTCGGAGGCGGTGGCGGGCAGCGGCAGCGCGGCTGCCGTCGAGGCCGGCGTCGACCCCAAGGCCGACAGCCCGACCGAGTGGCTCTCGGAGGACCTGGCCAAGTCGGACCGCCCCGACCTGTCGACGGCCGGCAAGGTCGTGTCGGGCGGCCGCGGCCTCAAGTCCAAGGAGGACTTTGACAAGATCATGCTGCCGCTGGCCGACTCGATCGGCGCCGCCGTGGGCGCGTCGCGTGCCGCCGTCGACAGCGGCTACGCCGACAACAGCCTGCAGGTGGGCCAGACCGGCAAGGTGGTGGCGCCGCAGCTGTACCTGGCGGTCGGCATTTCGGGCGCCATCCAGCATCTGGCCGGCATGAAGGACAGCAAGGTGATCGCGGCCATCAACAAGGACGCCGAGGCCCCCATCTTCCAGGTGGCCGACGTGGGCCTCGTCGGCGACCTGTTTGAGAAGGTTCCCGAGCTGACGGAGAAGCTGAACAAGAGCGCATAAGGCGCGGCGTTCGACAGCCTCCGTGTGAGCACAGTCTTTCTGAAACAAAAGAATTACAACCCAAAATAAAATAAAAGGACAGGCGAGGGACGATCTGGAGTCGACTCTCGGGGGTGCTGAAAAAAAAAAAGTGTGTATATATATATATAGTATGTGTGCATACATATATACCATGAATACGATAGAGGTGCGATGGCATTTATAGAGGCAATCCCGAAACGGAAAATCTGAAGATCTGATTTTTTTTTTTATACATTACATACGCTTTTCACTAGGCCTTGTGTTAATATTTTGTAGCCGAAAGATGAGATGCTTCTATTTTATTTCTGTCTGTGTGGACAACCATGCGACGTCTATTCCAGCAGGCCCAGCAAGGTGCTAGGCGCTACCTCAGCACAGCCAGCATGTCGGCAGTCCGGGTGAGCTTGCTGCGCGGTTTCCCGAGCTGCTGGCCTTTGTCCAGCTCGACCTTGTCGATCTGCAGCCAGTCGGCCCACGAGACGACCTTGGCGCCGGTGGTGCCCACCTCGGACTGCACGCCGTCCCAGCCGCCGCTGTCGCTGTCGCCGTCGCCATCGCCGTCGCGGAGGAATGCTGCGTGGGACTGCCAGTCGTGGACAATGGCGTCTGCTGTCGAAAAGGCATCCTCCATCGTCGACGCAATGACGCCGGTGGGCCCACGCTTCACCCAGCCGGCGCAATAGAGGCCGGGGGAGGGCTGCGTGGACATGCTGGCATCGGCGGAGCGTACTTCGCGGAGCACCCGGCCGCGGCCGTCGTTCAGGATGATGCCGCGCCGGTCGTCGAACGGGATCCCCAGTTCGTCGAAGCCGGCCAGCGCCTCGGAGCGGTAGCCGATGGACCGGAAGACAAGCTGCGTCGGCACGTCCACGAGCTCGCCCGTGTGCTCGACATGCGAATTGCTGTCAAAGGGCGCCGTGAGCCGTGTGCGCTCAAACGTGGCCATGGCGACCCGGTCCGCCCCCTGCCCCTCTGCGGCGGCCGAGAAGCGACTGGGCGCCATGCAGAAGTCGAGCGACCACGAATGCCGGGCCGCCTGGTCGTCCAGCGGCGTGGCCGACCCCTTCGCCACGACCTCCATGAGCCGCCGCTGCGCGCGCGGGAGGCCCTTGAGGTTCTGGGGCAGCAGCGCCGTGTCGAAGGGGTGCAGGGCAACGCCTGGCAGCTTCATGAGCTCGCGCACCTCCTTGATGGTGAACGCAGCCTGCATGGGGCCGCGGCGTCCGACGACGTGCACGCGCTTCACGCGGCTGCGGGCCAGCGCGTCGAGCGCCTCCTCGCTCATGTCGGTCGTGCGCAGCACGTCGACGTGCTCCAGCAGCATGCGTGCGACGTCGAGCGCGACGTTTCCCTGGCCGATGACGACGGCGGTGTCGGTGTCGGCGCGCGCGAGGTCGGCCACGATGCGCTGGCTGAGAGCAGCATGCTGTGCGGCACCGGCACCGGCACCGGCACCGGCGTCGCCACCGCCGCTGGGCAGTCCGTTGTACCAGCCGACAAAGTCGCGGGCCGCATACACGCCCTGCAGGTCTTCGCCGGGCACGCCGAGCTTGCGGTCCCGCGAGGCGCCGTACGCAAAAACGACGGCGTCGTAGTGGCGGGCGAGCGCAGCCAGCGGCACGCGGCCGCCGTCGGGGTTGTGGCCACCCGCCGAGGCCGAGGTGGAGGAGGCGTCGCCGACGGCCGTGTTGCCGACAAAGCGGAAGTCGGGCGACTGGGCAACCTCGGCGAACTTTTCCTGACAGTTCTTCACCTCCGGGTGGTCCGGGGCCACGCCGAAGCGAACGAGGCCAAAGGGCACGGGCAGGGCTTCGTACATGTCGACGCGCGCGGCCGTCTTGGCCATGACCCGGTACGCCGTGTAGAAGCCGGCGGGGCCGGAGCCGATCACGGCCATGCGCAGCGGCCGGCGTGCGCTCGCGGTCGAGGGTGCTGCGACCGAGTCATTGTGCGCCCGTCGGCACTGCTGCCGCGACGCACGGCGCGGCCTCTGTGCGAATCTGAGCGACCCTGGCGATGACAGCCGCGCACGGCAAGTCGCGAGAACAGGCTGCATGGCTGCAAGCGCATGGTAACCCCCGTGGCACAGGCGCGGTCGGCAAAAAAAGGTGTTTGGAATCAGGGCAGCCTTGTGCCAGTTCGAGTACTCACGAGCCAAGGTATGACGAAAGAGTCTGTCGATTTTGATTGGGGGAGTTTTGGCGGCTGGGTTAGCGCGGGGAAAACGTGGGCAAAAATCCGTCTGTACTCCGTACGGGAACACCGCTGCCACGTCTGCGTCATCCGCGAGGCTCTCTGGCGGGCGTGGGCGTCGGCGTTTCGCAACCTGAAAATGAAGCTATTCGCAACCACGGAATGCGACGCGGCTCGTAGAACTGCCGGAACCGACCTTGTCAGGCTGTCGTCTTTGGGGCGGCCCCTTGTCGCAGCTCCGAGGTTGAACACGCTTCCCCTCCATGGCGTAGGTGCTGGCGCTGATGGCATGCAAATACGACGGGATGCGAAAGCCTCAATCCCGCATCCAGACAAAGAAGATGCAGAATGGCTTTGCGGTCGTCGACCTGAATGCGACACACAGCGCGCCTTCCGTTTTACACTGTCTGGGGCGTCCTTCTGTACGGAGTACGGAGTAGCTGCTCGCATCTGGTCGCACTTGCCCGCCTTGGCACCGACCTTTACAGCGCCGTTGCCGTGGCAACGACGAACCCGCCGTGTCTCGTCCCAACGAACAGCAGGTGCAACGCAGGGCTCCTGCCATTCAGCCCCCTCCCCCTCGAACCTGCAGGAGCGCTTTGGCGAATGACGGAAGGAGGGAGCCGCCTCCCTTTATCTGCGTTTGTGCCCACCCGCATTGCTGCTTTTATTATTGTGAAGCTGTTTTTCTCTCGATCCCGTCCTCTTCCTCCTCACACAACATCCTCCACCAGCTCATTAGCGAGCATTCCAGCCGGTCTTGCTTGCAATCGTAGGGCAGGCATTGTCGTTGTTCCCGAGCGCAAAAGAAAAGACGGGTCAGGCGATACGGACCAAACGACCGAATCGTCAGAATCGTCAGAATCGTCAGAATCGACGGAAGACGCGCCAACAGCTGACGACGTCGAGCGCGCGATATATATCCCCAGGAACGCAGGCCATTCCGAGTCGAGATACAGTCACCGGCCGATCCAGACCGCAGCGGCTGTCCCAGGAACGCTATCCACTGAGACACAGCAACGCCTCCCGGCCAGGCAGAAGCCCTCATTCCTCATTCCTCATTCCTCGACGGCCTGAAATCACCAGAAATCACCAGAATCACCACCATGGGCGGCCCACTGCAGCCGTTCCTCTACGAGGCCGACCGCAGCTCGAGGTCGAGCTTCCCGGAGAAACCCTTTGACCCCAAGGCTGTTACCCGCGCCAGCTGGCAGCCGAAACCTGTCAAGCCCAAGCAGGACGGTCCGCTGGTGCAGTTCAACCGCCATCCCGAGTATGTTTGTTTTTGCCTGCTGCAGTTGTTTCGTCCTGTTTCTTCAGCAACTTTTCTGTGTCTCTCCTCCCTCCTCCCTCCTGCTGACATCCCAAAGTGCCCACGAAGTCATTGGCGGATCCCGGAGGCCCATCATGACAATCAGCAGCGCCACCAAGGCCTGGATCAAGGCCATGCGCGTTGTCCAGCTGCTCATGCGTTTGCTGCAGCTCATCGGCGCCGCCGGCATCTTGACTCTCGCCATTCTGATCACCAAGATCCCCGACATCACCACTTGGGTCCTGCGCATCACGGTACGTCTGCTGCTTCCCAGTCCTCTCCCTCTTCTACACACGCTGATCGTCGTCTAGGCCGGCTTCGCCATTGCACATACCGCCTATGCCGTCTACCACCTTGCCAAGCCCGCCGGCTACCGCACGCCGGCGTCCTCGGGCGCCTACCAGGTCTTTGCTGCCTTCTCCGACCTCTGTGTCCTTCCCCTGTATGCGTATGGCGCCCTGGCCGCGCACAACAACAGTAGCGGCTGGGCGACACTTCTCACGAACCAGGACGATGTGCCCTACCTGATCAAGGCCTTCTACTACGCCCTTGTTGCTTCTGTGAGTCTGCACGGTGCCACTCTGATCGTCTCGATCTGGCTGGCCGTCAAGTTCCGCCAGGTTGCTCTGATGCCGCCCGACATGAACCCGCTAGAAAACCGCTACACAAGCCGCGCAAAGAAGCAACAGCAGAAGGATCTGAAGCAGAAGCAGCATGGGCGCAACAAGTCCTCCATTGCCACTGCGGACACGTTCGACTCGCTGTCCAGTCTCGGGAAGGACAATGACCTGCTCAGTCGCCCACCGTCCGTTCCATTCCTGCACACGCGGATGGGGTCTCTGGATACCGCCCGGTCCTACGACCCGCGGCTCGCACTGCCCAGCCAAAACAGCCCAGCCAGCTCGGTGCGCCACCCCCTGGCGCACCTGAAGCGCACGTCCCTTGCCACGGCAGCCGTCAGTGGACGCGGGGTGTACTCCGAAGTTCCTCTCAACGACGGTGGTTACTCGAACTCGCCCAGCTCCCGCCACAGCGGCCACAGCAGCCGTCCCAGCAGCCGGCCTAGCAGCCGTCCCAGCAGCCGCCCCAACCCGGGCACGCCAAACACAAGCGCATCGTCCGTCTCTGGCTCTCCGGCTGCTCCAGGTATCGCTAGTGATGGCCGGCAGGCAAGATTCACAGAGACCTGGCACACAACGGATTCGCTCGCCAGCCGCACCCAGCAACGGAACCAGGCAATCAGCACTTTGGTTCTCAATGCGTCTGGCAAGCGCCGCAACTATGAGGTTGTTAGCCAAGCCTATGAGTTCCACGACTCGGACAACGAGGGCTCAGATTCAGAGACTATTCACCACCGCCCTGGTGCGATTGGCGAAGATGCGAACGACGAAAATCGCCGGTACGATAGCTACAACTACGGCGAAGACAGCGACTCCAGCCACCCCAACCCGCTTCGCTCCAACCCGCTCTCGCAGCGTACCAAGACCTCGCCCTATCAACCTGGCCAGGTCCGTGGCATCGATCGCTCCGGCTCGATTGCCCCGTCAATGTCGTCGTCTGTGCACACTAGCACAACCCACCGCTCCAGTGTCCTGGGCGAGGTGCCTCTGAACGGCCACCGTGTCAGTGGTGGGTACACCGCCGACATAGCTGACGCCCGTGGCGGTGGCAGCCCAGCGAAGAACAGTGGCCGGGGGCTCACGGCGGCCACGCTCTCGCAACCGCCACAGAAGCAGTCCAGGGCGAAGGCGTCGCACCAGCCCGCAAGCTCACGGTGGTCCTGGGGTCAGCGCAACCGTGACAGCAGCATGCAACACGACGAAGAGTTTTTCAGCAAGCCATACGGTGAGCTAAAGTCAGCCACGCCGCCCATTGTTGTGGGCGACAACCTCCCCGGCAGCAACGGCAAGGGTGCGCGGCAAATATCCAGCGGCAACGATTACGACCTCGGCAGCGACCGGTACATGCATTACGGCGACCAGGGCAGCGGCGCGACCAACACATTTGGCCGGCGCAACGTGAGCGGCAAGATTGCCGAAGAAGGCCGGGCCTATTCTCAGTTCAGGACAGGACACGACATCTAAGGGAGAGAGAAATGGCATTGAAGGGCAGTAAGGGTTCTGCTTGAACAATGTAAGCACGATGAGACGGTAATCGACTGAGGGCGGAGGAGGGGTCTCTATTTGGACAGCTTTGGAAGCAATCTAAAGAGCAAGGACGGTACACGGCACTGAGCCGAAGTCGAACTTTTCATCTTGCCCATGAGCTGGGCGGCGTTCTGGTGTCTTGGAAGGTAGTTATCTGGGATGTTTTTTGGGAGGGGGGAGGAATTTCTACCCTCTCTTGTTCATATTTCGGTTTTGATTTGTAGTCCTTTGGTTTTGTCCCATCGAGCTCTTAGGTAGAAATGTGATTTCTCTGTAATAATATACAGCCTTTAGTTGCCAATTCTCCCATTCAAAACGTATTCCTCGCTGAGGCATCCAAGAGGTAGTAGTAGGTTGCCAAAAAAAATCCAGCTCCATGTATCGTGCGCCGCTGGTGGCCGCCATTTCCTATTTTACAGTGTTATTGTTTTCTGCCCTGTTCGTCGGGCCAGTTTCTCTGTCCACGTTTCCATGGCCTCTCCGTTCGTGATTCATGCCTTGGCAGCCCCCCGCCGCCGCCTCTTTTTGAGAAAGCGTGCCCAGTCGGCATTGCTGACGGCCTGTCCGTCTCCTCGCTCGAGGCCGTCGGCGTCGCCGCCGCCGCCGCCGCCACCGGCCCCCCAGGTGCGCCCGCCGGTCGTCTTGTCCCACGCGGCGCCGAGGCTGCACAGGTGCCGCATGGTCGGCCGGCCGTGCGGGCAGTTCCACGGCTTGTCCATCTCGCCCATGTGCGCCAGCACCGACGCCATCTGCCGGCGCGACAGCGCCTTGCCCACCATGATGCTGCTGCGGCACGCGCGCATTGCAAACATCTTGCGCACCTTGGCGGGGCGCGGGACGGCCGTCATGCCGCTGCCGTGGAGGCCGTCGTGGAGGCCGTCGTGGTGGCCGTCGCCCAGAAGCGCAATGAGCTCCTCCAGGTCGCTCAGGTCAAAGGTGGTCTCGCGGCTGAGCGGCAGGGTGCGCAGCCGGCAGCGGCTGCCGACGGGCGCGGACCCGTCGAGCACGGCGTCGACGACAAAGCCGTTGGCCGCGAGCGCGGGCAGGTTCTCGAGCACAATCTCCTCCTCGACGGCCGTCAGCTCGAGGCGCTTGGGCTGCACCAGGCGCTGCGACTGCACGACGGTGCTGGCCTGCAGCCGCTCAAAATTGTACTTTTCGTCGGACGCGTGCTGGTCGATGATGAAGAGCTCGTCGTCGCCGCCGCCGTCGTCGCCGCCGCCGCCGCCGTCGCCACCGCCGCCGCTCCTTTTCTTTTTCCGTTGTTCGTCCGCCATGCCGCCCTCGCCCTCCTCCTCCTCTTCCTCCTCTTCTTCCTCCCCCTTTCGAGTACCTTCCCGCACAGCCAGAATGAAGCCCAGATTGAACTGCCCGACGACGCGCATCGTGGCAAAGTCGCTCTTGACAATGGTCAGGGCCAGCTTTGCCTCCGCCACGGCCTCGGGGTCGTCGAGGCCGCCGGCGGCATCGGGCACGTAATCGCCGTCGTCGCTCGGCGCGTCGTCTTTTTGCTTTTGCAGGCTCGTCCTAGCATGGCCGGCCGGCGCACGGCTCTCAAAAGATGCCGCATGCCAGGATGCTGTGTGGCTCTTGATCAGGCCTTCGTTCGTCTTGAGGACCTGCACAAGCCGCAGCGTCTCGTGTCGTTTTTTGGACCCGCCTGTCTTCAAGAAGAGGCGCATGCGCCGGTCCTCGTCGGCGGCTTCCACGTCTGGGGCGGCGCTCGGACGACGGCCATCGGCATCCTGTTCCAGGTCGTTTCCCTCGCCGTCCCCGGATTCTTCGTCCTGCTCTTCTTGCCGCTCTTCTTCGCCTTCTTCGTCCGCCACACCAATGTGGCCTTGTTCGTCTTCGTCCGTCGGCCCATCCTCCTCCATACTTTCTTCTTTGGGTATCACGCCCTCCATTGGTTCCGGGCTCTCCCATTCGTCGTGACTTCCAGCTTCGGCTCCCTCTTCGTGGTCGTCAAGTTTTGTTCTTCGACCAGAATCATTTGCTACATTTTCTCGGCCACCGTCTACTCTTTCATCTGGTTCCTCCTCTCCCTGTGAGCTACCGCCCTTGTCGTCGTCGTCATCGTTGTCGGCGTCGTCACTGGCAGAAGCAGAGTCGGCTTCAGCGCCGCTGCCGCCTTCGCTGTCTTCGTCATCTTCCATCTCTTCTTCGTCCTTGCCGTTTTCACCGTCGTCGTTTTCCTCGTCGTCCTCGTCTTGGGATGGTCGACCAGCAGAAAACATTTGGGTTAGTCGGCCGCCAAAGGATGGTACTGGCGCCTTTGCCCTCCTCTTCCTCATCTGCAAGTTGGTGCTGGTCGACATGGGCGCGCCCCCGGGGAGGTTGCCACCAGCGGCGCCCACTCTTGGGCGTTTCGAGCCCGACAGAATGGTTGTTGAAATCGTCTGGTCACCGACGGTTACAGTGGCGATTTCGTTGGCAAGCCTCTTGCGCGACCCGGGGTATACGACAACATTCGCCGAGTTTGCTTGAACTGGCCGTTGTGCCTCTGCAGGTTCAGGCTCATCAGGCTCTTCTTCGTCTGCGGCACTGTCGGACGGAGGGCCGCCGCTGCTTCCATTGCCCGTCTGCTCCTGTGGTGCGCACGGCGGCTTCGGACGCTCACCTTCCATCCCCGTCCCGTCATCAGCCGCCAGTGCCACTCCTGCTGCTGATCTGCCCTTGACGCCACCGCGGCCTTGAGCATCATCGTTGGCCTCGGAGGGTGTGGGCGGTGCACTGCTGCTCGCACGGCTCATGCTCGCCATGGAGGCAGATGCCGTCGCCGCGGCGGCGGCGGCCGCCTTCTTCAATGTGTTTTTCATGGTCTGCGCGGATGCTAGCTGGGAGATGGGAACGGTAATGTCCTGCTTCTCAAACAGCTCAATGAGCGACTCCCGCAAGGTGTCCAGCATGCGCCCCTGGTCGTGCAGCAGAATGGTCTGCTTGTCCGGGCTGACGTTGACGTCGTAGAGGTGCGTGTCGAGCTGGATGTCGGCAAAGATAAAGGGCGACTGCGCGCTGTTGTACGAGCGGTACACCTCGCCAAACAGCTGCGCGAACTGCGGCAGCTTGCACGGTCGGCCGTTCACATAGAACATCTGCCGGTCCGGCGTCTGGCGTCCCTGGCCATGGGCCGGCCGCGACACGAAGCCGCGCACGTGGATCTCGTGGGTGTCGCGGGCGGCTGTGCCGCCGGTCGAGGCGGGGGCGGATGCGGATGCTGTTGCAGGCGCGGCCCATTGGGACTTGGCCGTCGCGGCCATCTCCAGCGTGAGGTCGAGGGCGAGCAGCGCGCCCATGGTCTTGGCGCCAAAGACATTGATAATGTTGTCGCGCGTGGCGGCATTGCCCTTGGTGGAGAAGAGCACAACGCGCTTGCCCTTGCTGGGCTGCTGGGAGACGGTGAACTTGACGCCCGTCTGGATGCAGGCGTACTGGTTGAGCAGGCCGATGACGCGCGTCCATTCGCGCTTGATGTTCCGCTCGAGCTCGCGGCGGCGCACGGGCAGGTTCCAGAACAGGTTCTCGATGCAGACGGTGGTGCCCGTCTGCGCGGCCACGATGCCGGTCTGGGCGAGGCGGCCGGACGTCTCAAACTCGAGCTTTGTGCCCTTGGGCACGTCGGACGCGAGACACGTCGTCACAGCAAAGCGCGACAGCGCGCACAGCGACGAGAGGGCCTCGCCGCGGAAGCCAAAGGTCTGCAGGGTGTCGAGGTCGTCAAACGAGGCCAGCTTGGAGGTGTAGTGCTTGAGCGCGAGGCTCGCATAGTTGTGGGGCGCAATGCCCGAGCCGTTGTCCTGGACCTCGATGGCGTCCAGGCCCTGGTTCTTGAAGCGCACCTCGATGCTCGTGGCGCCGGCGTCGAGGCTGTTCTCGACGAGCTCCTTGGCGACGGAGCAGAGGTTGACGATCACCTGGCCGGACTGGATGCGGTGGACCTGTATGCAAAGCAAAGAAGAAAAAACAAAAAAAAAAACATGTGAGCTGCCAAGAGCACAGAGAAGAAAGAGGCAGAGACCGGTTCGGCAGACGAACGCTGGGCAGACTGCAAAACGTACCGCCGACGCATCAATGGCCTTGATCGTGACCGTTGCGGCCGCCATCGCTACCGCTGATCAAAATAGAACCGATGGAAGAAAGCATGGAATCATATTCGGACGTGCAGGACGATGAGGAGAGGGCGGGGGAGGAGAGGCGTCGCAGACGAATGCAAACCACTAGGAAAGGGTCCAAAGGCACGCCAAAGTCGCCCGGTCGAAACGAGGCAGAGACAGCCGCGTCTCACAGGTGGCAGCGGTGATGTCGGGGCAGCTTGTCGCCTCGCAGCCTCGTCCGTTCAGACGCGTCGCGCTCTGTTCCCATTAGAGGAGGCGCCCCGCAGTGGGAAGGGCGTGCCATTAACGGTCGCAGTTCCGAAGGCTGACTAGCACCGATACACGTGATCGCGCTTTCTCGGGTTTTGCCGCTCCTCAATCCGGACCAGCCACGAGATGGCTGTCAACATCGTGCGTGCCCAAGCTACGATGCTACGTTTGTTGGAACAGCATCTTGCGAGACAGCAGGAAAGCGGTGGCTTCCGTGCAGCAGCGTTCTTCCTCCCCGCAGAGATGTCCCTGGGTCTGCGATCTCGGTCTGCTCGTTGTCCGGCTGCCACAGACCAGAGGTACTTTGTTTAACGCGAGAAGGGCATATAAATGCAAGTATCTCAACCGATCCCTTCAACCACCAAAAGCGCCACCCACGTCTACTGTCTTACTTGTACTCTGTAGAGTCGACAAAAGGATGACTTCCCCCTTGCAATAAGACGGCCCCGATGCCCTACACACTAATGTTGTTTAGGGATGTGCGGGATTAAATATCTTGCCATCGCAACCAGGGCAGGACGTCGCAAGTACTCCGTACGCCGTACATACTCCGTAGACATGGCTCCGGTTTGCGGCCCTCTGTTGCTGCTTGTGCGACGTAAGATACAGCTATCTTCCTTCGTATATGCAAGATAGTCCATATACACAAGCCACAGGACCACTCATTCGCCCTCGGTTCGAGGCGCATCAGCAGCATGAGCGGTTCTTGCCCAGTCTAGTTGCAAGATGCGACGGACAGCGACCTGAGCTCCGTCCTCGTGCTTGTACTCCGTAGAAAGAGACGGCGGCACGGGCGGGCAGGGACTTTACGGAAAGTTGGACAGACCAATGCGAGTAGGCCCCGCCCCCCTGTTTCTTGGTCGCTGCGCCGTATCACCACCAGACAAATCCAGTTGTTGGGGCCGGAAATGGCCTAGGGATGTCCAGCACTCGGCAGCTATGTCCGTAGGGCGCGACAATGACGGCATTGGATTAAGATGCGACGAACAGCGTGCAAGCAAGATACTCCGGGCGCCCTGGCTGTCGGGGCCTTCGTCCGCCGGTGGGCTGGTTTGGCTTTTAACCATAACCAGCGCGAGCCAGCTCGTGGACAGAACGAAGCAATCCCAGCTGCTTGTTGTCCGCCGATGCGTGCAGGGCTTCGTGCGACCGTGTTCGGCTGCGTCGACCTTATAGTCGCCGATCAACGCCAATGCTTTTTCTTATCAAGCATTGTGCCAAGCGGGTGCAAACGTCCTGGCCTCCAAGTGGGAGCTACTCGTACCCAGAAGACGGCAGGCGGTCGTCTGGCGCGGGTGCTAAACAGCCGTCCCGCTGCAGCAGACGGAGTACGACGTATCTTACATGGACGAGTAAAGCACTTTACTGCTTATTATAGAAGACTTACGATCTCTCGCCTGAGCAGAACGGACCGCCCAACCAAAGCAGGACCGTCTACGTCGTCCCCGTCTCGCGCGGTTGCCAAGATGGGTGCAGCCACACCACATCCCACGCGGCGTCCTGTGGTGGTGTGTCTCTGGCCAGTAGCATTGGCCAGGCCGACCTGCCAGAGTTGGTGCAATGCGAGGCTATGCCTGGCGCAAGGCGCGGCACTGCGGCTGGACTGGTGCTGCCGCGGGGCGACGAGCACGCAACACCAGGCGGATTGCCGCACACAAAGACGACACGCCGGCAAGACGACAGGCGCCGTCCACTGTCCGGTCCGGAGAGCAGCGCCTCTCGTTCCTTCGTTCTTTCGGCCTTTCGCTCAGCTGCTTGTTCTGCTAGGCACGTCCTGATCAGCCGCGAACGAACTCGAAGAACTCGGTCAAGGGACGGACTGCAGGGCTAGATGGCATTCAGCATAGTGCCTGTTTAGTTTCGGGAACGACGGAGGCTTCTCGGCTGGCGATGGACGCTGTGTTTGCGCAGAGATACGACCGTCAGCCGGCACGTGAATGCTATGCAGAGACGCCAGCCAGTCCAGATCCAGGAACTGGCGCCAAAGAACAAAGAAGGGCGAGAAAAGAACCTGGAAAAAGGACCGCAAAAAGAAGGAGAAGAAGAAGAAGGAGAGAAAAAGAGAAAAAAACCTCACACGATGGAAAACCGGGGCTTCTGGGAGAGGAGAAAACACACCCGCACCAGCAGGGGGCCCAAGCTGGTAAGCAGGCCCTGCGATTGGATGTTGATAGGGGATCCATTGTCTCTCCTCCTCTGTCCTCGTCACCCTCCCCCCCCCGATCGCTCAGCGGCTGGCTGGTATCGCGCCGAGGCCTGGCCTGGCCTGGGCCCAGCCCGAGACCAGCAGCTTGCAGCACGTAGCACGCCAGAGCGATGCCGTAGCACTCGTAGCGGCTGGCCGTTCCGCCCTGCCCCCAGTTGGGACTGGCCTCTGCGTCGGGAGTCGTCATCGTCGTCGTGGCCCATCTTCCGTTCTTCTTTTCTTCTTTGCTTCCTTTCTTCCTTTCTTCCTTTCTCGGGCCTGGTCGCGCGATGCTCTGTTTTCGTGCTGCGGCGCTGGGCCGTTTTGCAGAACGGGGTTTCGAGAGCACACTGTCAGAGCGAGCGGTACCAAAATCACGACCGTCACAAAAGACACGCAAAACGGGGGGACAAAACGGACGGCCGAAACATTGGCAGCAAAGATGGCAAAAGTCTAAAAGACCGCCTCACCAAAACGCTACTCCGTCCGAGTATGCACGCTTGCTTCTAGCTGCCCCACTGTCATACTCGGCTTTGCAGCTTCCCAAGTAAGATACGATAGAGCCATGCACGTGTGGGTGCTCCGGCGGCTGTCTCTGGTCGCTCCTGCATTGCAAAGACTGCGCTTGCAGCAGCGCTCCTTCCCCTGTGGTTCGTGCTGTGCTGTCCTCGCGTGCCAGCCCGGCCGCTACTGCCCCAACCAGAACGCCGCCCAAAGCGGGAAGGCGCCACTCGTTAATCTCCTTCGCGCCCCCCTCCTGCTGCAACTACAGTGTGGCTGTCGTCGCTCGCCCGCAAAATCCGAACTGCAGGCGGCCCCGTTCCCTAGCTGGAACTTCCATCTCACCTTCTTTGTCCAGTGCTCTCGCGCCTTCCCAATCCTAATTTTTTTTGCGCCAGCTCGTCGTCTGTTCTTCGTCGCTCCTTCCCTTTCCTCCATTATCGCCCGTTCTTTAAGCCCTCCTCCTGCCTCTCTTTTCTGGGGGGGAACGTCCTGCAACACCGCTCGCTCCTTCCGCTCGCTTTGTCTCCCCCTCCCCTCGCTCCCCCCTTTTCTCCCGTCCATCCGACCAACAGCTGTCAAAACATCGCCATCTTCCCCTCGCCCTTCTCTCTCTCCCTCTCCCTCCTCCCTCTCCCTCCTCCCTCCCCCCCCCCCCGCGGTCGCCCATCCACTGCACCACGGCAGCCAGCCAAGACACCGACTGGGAGCTGCAGGTCCACCCCCGGGGATGCAGCAGCCCTCCTCTGACTACTCCGCCGGTGACAATCCCGCTGCCAGGACGTCCAATGGTGCCACTCCCGCGTCGCCAAGCCTCTCGGACGCAGCTTCACAGACGACGGCTCCCCCTTCGGTGAGCTTCCGCTCTCTGCCCGTCGCCCCTGGCTGCCCCGCGTTGCCAGTCCTCGACCCGCCCCCGCCCCGATCGTCGTCCACCCGAAGCAGGCGGTCCGCCGCTCCCGCCTCCTCGTCCTCCTCCTCGTCTTCCTCGTCCTTGTCGTCGACCACGTCTTCGTTGTCGTCTCCGTCTCCGTCTCCCGCCCTCCGAGACGCGCAGGCTCGGAATGGCCTGGCTCGTCTGGAGCCCATAGCCCCCTTCTCACCGCCCGTCACCGTGTTGTCCGCCTCCGCGACGCGGCGCTCGCCGACGTCCCCCGCGCCCCCTACCCCGTTCTCTCTCTCGCCCGCCGCGTCCTCCGCTGCTTCGCCTTCTCCTGTGCCCGCTGCGCCAGGCAATGCGGCGAAACGAGGCGTCATCCACCATCTCGACGACGACGGAAGTGGCACCGGCGGCAGCAGCGGCATTGCCTACCGGGCCAACGGCAGCACCAGCCTCAGCCTCAGCGCCCCTGCTTCGGACTACGCCACCGCCCAGCCCGTGATCGCCCCGGACGACATCATGGACAAGCCGCCAGGACCCGTGCGGCCGCGGCCTCTCGTTCGCCGGCCACGGGCGCGCAGCCCGTGGGCCATCACGTTCCTCACACTGGCGGCGTCGCTTGCCGGCGCTGTGATGCTCGGACTCATTCTCCGGTCGCTCGTCACGCGACAGCTGGATCTCGATCCCAAGGGCTGCCGCATGTCCTACATGCGGCCGTCGTATGCACATCTCGCCGAGTTCGACACCGAACACACGCGTTTCGCCAGCAAATACTCGCTCTACCTGTATCGGGAACAGGGCGTGGATGATGACACAAAGGTTGGCAGTGTTCTCTTTTTCTCCCCCCCCCCCCCCTTGTTCCCTTTTCTTTTGCTCTTGTTTCCGTTGTTTTTGGTTGCTCTCGTGCCGCAGCCAAGAATGCCCTTTTCGAGAGCCTGGTTTTTATCCCCTGTTTGGTCGCTAACATCGCTCGCAAACCACAGCTCAAAGGCATCCCCGTTCTCTTCATTCCGGGCAATGCCGGCAGCTACAAGCAGGTCCGCCCCATTGCCGCCGAGGCTGCCAACTACTTCCACGACGTCGTGCAGCACAACGAGGCCGCCATGCGCGGCGGCGGCCGCAGCCTCGACTTCTTCACCGTCGACTTTAACGAGGACATCACCGCCTTCCATGGCCAGACGTTGTTGGACCAAGCCGAGTACCTCAACGAAGCCATCCGCTACATCCTCTCCCTCTATCTCGATCCACGCATGTCGGCCCGCGACTCCGACGTTCCCGACCCTACCTCCGTTATCATCCTGGGCCACTCCATGGGCGGTGTCGTTGCCCGCACAATGCTCATCATGCCCAACTACCAGTCCAACTCCATCAACACCATTGTCACTCTTTCCGCCCCCCACGCCCGTCCGCCGGTGACCTTTGACAGCGAGATTGTCAAGATCTACGACGACATCAACAACTACTGGCGCCGTGCCTACTCGCAGCAGTGGGCCAACAACAACCCCCTCTGGCATGTGACGCTTGTTTCCATTGCCGGTGGCGGTCTCGACACAATCGTTCCGTCCGACTATGCCAGTCTGGAATCCCTGGTCCCCGAAACACACGGTTTCACCGTCTTCACCACCACCATCCCCACCGTATGGACCAGCATGGATCACCAGGCCATCCTGTGGTGCGACCAGTTCCGCAAAGTTATTTCCCGCGCCCTGTACGACGTTGTCGACGTTCACCGTGCAACCCAAACGAAACCACGAGCCGAGCGTATGCGTGTGTTCAAGAAACACTTTCTCACCGGCATGGAAACCATTGCGGAGAGGGACATGCCCTCCAAGGAACCCGCGACGCTCCTGACTCTCGAGGACAATTCCAGTGCCATCATTCCCCAGAACGAGCGTCTGGTCTTGCGCGGCCTCGGCGACTCGCCACGCCTCAAAGCTCATCTCTTGCCCATCCCCCCCATCTCCCCTGCCGGGTCGTCTGTGCGCAAGCGCTTCACGCTTCTCACAGACCAGCAGCTCGACAAACCAGGCGATGTCGGAAAGCTAGAGGTATTGTTTTGTCGCGTGTTCCCTCTCCAGTCTGGCCAGGCCGGTGTATTTCCCATCAAGATCGATCTCTCTGGCGAGGGTACGAGCACAACCCGTCTGGCATGCAAGAGCGCGGCTTCCGACGTCATTATCCTCCCCGCGTCGCGCCGCTCCTCGCGCTATCCTTTTACCCTGGGCGAAGAGCGCGAGGCCAGTCCGTTCTCGTATCTCCAGTATGATATAGAGCACATTGTTGATCACCAGTTCGTGGCCATCATCGACAAAGCGACAGTGCCGACGCCAGGCTTCGTCATGGCCGAGTTCAGTGACAACGCGCAGTCCCACCACACTCGCGATATCAGTTTGCGGAGCTTGCTCGCCTTTGGCTTGCGGTTCCGCCTTCCCGCCAGCCGCCCGATGGTCACTGAAGTCAAGATCCCCGCCATACAGTCCAGCCTCCTGGCCTATCACCTGGAGATTGGCGGCCAAGTTTGTGGCGAAGAGGCCGAGCTGTTCACGCCACTGGTACGCCAATACCTGTCCGAGCCATTCGAGTCCAAGTACTATGTCAATGCGCGCCAAGCAAGCGTCAGCATCCACGGTGTGGCGCCTTATATGCCGCCAGCACTGGGCCAGCGAACGCGCTCTGCCGAGGATGGCCTCAGTTTCCAGTTCTGGACCGATCCGACCTGCAACTCCAGCATCCAGGTGCAGTTGACTGTGGATGTCATGGGCAGCCTGGGCAGACTGTACATGCGCTATCGGACGGTGTTTGCCGCCTTCCCTGTTCTGATCGTCGCCCTTGTTCTTCAAAAGCAGTTCAGTGTGTACGACGAGTCTGGCGTTTTCGTCTCCTTTTCCGAGAGCCTGGACCTTTGCTTGCGGAAGTCGGTCCCGGTTGTGGTGGCTGCCTTGACGTTCCTGTCTCTGTCGATTGGGAACCCCCAGTCGGCCCAGACATCCGCTGGCTTCTGGAACTGGCGCAACGCCACAGAGACGAATGTTGACTACCACAAGAACGACCTCCTTGTCGGCACCCAGGATCCATTCTACTGGTTCCTCATACCCCTCATCAGCGTCATCTGCATCGGCACATGCATGGCCATCAACTATGCGGCCCTCGCCCTGACGCATGTTTTGGGACTGGTCCTGGGCCTCGCGTGCTATCGCACTGGCTGGGTACGGCACGATGACCGGCGACGGGCTCCACAGCCTTCCAACCAGCTCCAGCAGCAGCAGCAGCAGCAAACACCGGGGGCCCAGCTGCTGCAGACGCAGCAGTACTTCTCGCCAGCGTTCATCCAGTCCACGCCGCGCAGGCGCGTGGTGACCACTGCCGTCTTGCTGCTCCTTGTTTCGACCGTCATCCCATATCAGTTTGCGTATCTTGTGGCGTGCCTCGTTCAGATTGGCACAACGGTGCGCGCTCTCCGTGCTGCATCAGATCTCCGCTCGACGGTCAACTACAACTTTTACAACTATGTCCACTCCATCCTCATCCTCATGTTGTGGATCCTCCCCATCAATATGCCGATCTTGGCCGTCTGGATCCGGAATCTCGCTGTGCACTGGCTGACCCCGTTCTCGTCACATCACAACGTGCTCTCCATCATGCCGTTTATCATCCTCGTCGAGACCTTAACGACCGGCAGGATGGTGCCCCGGGTCACCACACGATTAAAACTGGTCATGAGCTTTCTGCTCTTTGGCGTCGCCATCGCCGTGGCAGTGTACGGCGTGTCGTACGCCTACATGATCCACCATCTGGTCAACATTGTTGTCGCATGGTTGGTGATTGTCCATTCCACAGGGGAGTCTGACATATGGTCCGGAGCGGTGCTCTCAGACCTGTTTGAGAGTGGGCCTGCCGACCGAAAGCAGGGCAAATCACCATGACAAAGATGGCAACTTCTGTGACGTCCAACTTTAATTTGGCCTTCCCCCCTGTCGCCTTCTCCTCTCCTTCAGCTGTCGTCTTTTCGAAGCCGCTCGTTTCGCTTTCCGGTCATACTCGCCGTTAATGTCCTCTAATTATCCCTTCGCTTGCATTCCACCCCCCTCCCTCGCCCTTCACTTGATCGAAGCGGGTGACTTTCTTTGCAAGGAAAAACAAAACCGAGGATCGGGAGCGTTGCCAGTGTTTTTTTTTGGATCTGCATTCAGAAGCGTGTGGTGTCCCGGGGACTGCTGCATATGTCTTTCTTCTGTTATTTCTTGTTTTTTTTCTTCTTCCCTACTTTATTACCCCCTTCTCGTGTCTTTTTCGAGCATTGCATATGACTTGCCCGTCGTTTATACTCCTCCATCCTTCCCTTCCCTCCTCTTCTTGCTCCTCTGTTTGCTGGCTTCTTTTCTAATATTATCTCTCTTCATAATCGGTCTAGCAGCCAGGTGCGAGGCGGGATTGGGAGGGGGGGCGGTGGATGCCCTTTTATTTTTGTCGTCTTTGCATGTTGTTTTTTTCTCTCTTTCCCCACTTGGTGGTCCGGCGTGTGACGGCGTTTCTCCTGTGCACTATTCTTGCTTTGTTTCCTCGAGCTCTTTTTTTTTAACCACTTGTTTCTAACTTCCTCATGTATACAGAAACGAGGGCAAACGGTGCATACGGTTTTTTTTTTGTTTGCTTCTCTCTTCTTTGCTTTGTCTTTGTTCGCGGCGCTCACTCTCTCGGTTTTACAGCTTTCTATTTTTGTCCCTTTTCCTCGTTTTTTTTATGTCGCCTGTTGTTGCCTTGTTTCTTTCTTTTTTGTTTTCTTCCCGTTTCCCGTTTCACATTCCTGCGCGCAACTATAAAGATACATTCGGGGAACGAGGCTGCGAGGAAGAGCAGCTGGGCCGAGGAGCGAGAGAGAGAGAAGGGGGGGGGGAAGCGTCGAGCGGCTCTCTCCCCCTCTATTTATTTTTGTATACAATACAGGCATGTACATAAACGGAAACGGAACCGGTCTGTCGTCGTCGCTGCCGCTGCGGTTGTTGTGTCGTCTCCCTTCTCCCGGTCGCTTCCGATTACAACGTCTTTCGAGAGGCGGAAAGAGAAACGCCTCCGCCCCATCTAGTATCTAATGTTTAGCTCTTATTTTCAAACTACAAAACAACAACAGAAAACGTGCGTGCCTTCAAACCATGTGTCCGTGGCAGAGTGTGTATATTATATGATTGTCCCCCCCGGCAAAAGCTGCAAAACCGCAATCGTGACCGATCATCCATCCCCTCTTTACTAAATCGTACAGGAGCAAGGCATCTCCAGAAAGAAGAAAAACTGAGAGAAAAAGAAAAACATGAAACGCCGAGGCCGTTGGAGGGTGGGGGGGGGGAAGGGGGGGCACAAAGCAAAGGAGTCGTCTGCGCCCACGTAAAAAAAAAAAAGAACATCACAGCTCCTCCGTCAGCGACTGCATCACGCGCTTGTAGAACTTGGCCGCCTGCACGCGCGGGAACGAGATCTCCTCGACCAGGTAGTCCGGCAGCATCTCGATCAGCGCGGCGTCGCGGCTGGGGTCCAGCTGCGGCGTGTACACAAACTGCGCGTCGTCGGCATCGCTGCCGTTGTTGGTGTTTGCGTTCGCACCCGCACTGCCGGCGCCGGCGCCGGCGCCCGCCCCTTCGTCGATGCACAGCTTAAAGTGCAGGCTGCCGTTGCGGCCCGTCTGGATGCAGTCGTACAGCTCGCGGCGGCCGTCGCGCTTGGCCGACCGCACCAGCAGGCCCGTGAGGTCGCCGTACAGGTCCTCCTTGAGCTGCGAGATCTGCGAGCTGGCCTGCATGGCCTCGACGGCGGCGCGCGCGCTGGCCGCCGTCGTGGGCCCCGACGACGACGACGACGACTTCATGGCGCTGCCCGGCACGATCATGCCGCCGCCGCCAGGCAGGGACAGGACGTCCGGCACCGTCCGCGCCGCCGCCAGCTTCGTCGCCAGCGTCTTGGACTCGGCCTTGGCGTTGCCCAGCGCCGTCTTCAGCTCGCCGACCTGGGCCTGCAGGTCGGCGGCGCGGGCCTCGCTGGCCTCGAGTGCCCGCTTGGCTTTCGCGCCCTCCTTGGCGAGCTCGCGGAAGGACGCCAGCTCGGCCTTGAGGCTCGCAACGAGATCGTTGGACACTGTGGGGGGGGGGGGTCACCTGTTAGTGGGGAGAAACGGACGCCCGTGTTGCAATGCAAGGGGCTGGAGCGGTCGTCAACATACCCTTTACGCGATCCTCGCCCTGCTTTTGCAGGCGGTCGAAATTGCGCTCTGCTTCCTTGATGCCAACCTCTTGGAGATCGCGGTACCGCGACTCCAGGATGTCGTACTTCTTCGTCAGGTCCCCAAGCCGGCGCCGCACAGAGGCGTCGTCCGATGCCGTAGAGGAGGTGCCGCGCGGCCGCACAGCAGGAGACGGCGCGGACGGGTGTGGCCGGCTTCGGCGCAGAGGCGACTGGAAGCTGAACGCGGCAGTCGTTGTCGTCGTCGTCGTTGTCCCGTTGGCACCGGCCTTTGTCTCGTCTGTGGCGTCGACTGCCATGCTGTCGACAAACTGTGTCTCGGGGATCTCAGGCGCTCCTGCTCCTCCTCTCCTATCTTCCAACGGGTCCTCGCCGACCTCTTTCATCGACACATCTGCCGTCGTGTCGTTGCTCTCGTCGTCGTTCATCTCCTCCTCCACCACCGCCACCGCTGCCGCTGCCGCCTTGGGCCGGCCGCGACCGCGCTTCTTCGGCACAGCCGGTGCCGCGTCCGCCTCGGACTCGACGACGTCAGCCACGACTGCGGGCGCCGCGACAGCCGCTTTGCGCCCTGGCCGGCCCTTGGGCTTCGCAGCGGTCTGCTCTGGCTCCGCCAGCAGCTCGTTTGTCCTGTCTGCGAGCACGCGCCGCCCCCGCGCGGCTGTTGTCGTGCGGGCCGCGTCCTCTGCATCATCGGCCTCTAGTGCCGCCGCCGCCGCCGCCACCGCTGCGCCTCTCCGCTCGCCTACGCGACGCGCCGCGGCGCCGGTGTCGGCCTTCTTCTTCTGCGCCGGCTTCGTGACCTTGCTGCTGGCCGTTGCGGACGCGGTGCTAGCGGCCGCCGCGGGGCGGCCGCGTTTTGCTGCCGGCATGTTGCGAGAGTTGGATGGTGCGGGTTTCGCCGCCGTTGTCGCAGATGTCGCCTTGCGCTTGAAGACGCCCAGGTCGTCCTCCGAATCCGACTCGACCAAGCTCAGCAGGTTGGATAGCGCGCTCGTTCTCGCCATGTAGTGAGCAGAGGCGCGGGCGAGAGGGACGGGCAGGTCAACGTGTTTTGGCGCGGCTTTTGTATCGAGCCCAGCGGGAACGGAAAGAAGGTGTGATTCAGTTTTGTTGATCTGTCGTATGTGGGAGAAGGGGGGGGGCGTTGACGTGCTTTGGAATGGACGGAAGAAGTAACAAGGAAAAGAAAAGATTTGCGATCAAGGGCAGACCGTCGAATGCCAAAGCCTTGCCGCGAATGGGTCAGGCTGTTTACGCACACGGCTGCGGGGGGAGGGGCTGTACAGGGAACGAGTACGGAGTACGTCGTACATTCAACGTTGGCAGCAAAGTGGCAGCAAAATAGCGAGGGCGCGAGGCAATTGGGAACGGGGATGCTCTGCGCCCTTTCTGGCGTTTGATTGGCTGTGATTGTGTGTACGCGATGGTTGGTGGGGCAACGCGGTCTGCAACGTCCAAGCCCCACTGGAATCACATGTGATTGGCCACGCCGACACGTGAGCGGCGGCCCCTCGGGGCGGCAAATGGTGGGCCGTGGGGCGCACGTGCGTACTCGTCATATTATTACTCATCCTCCCCCAGGCACCGGCGGGACGGGCTGCCGCCCAAAATGTGACGGTGGCTCCCGCAAATTGCCCTACGAGACAGATTGTCCGCGCGAAACGGCACGCGCTGCACGACACCTCGACTGGGCTGCGACGGCTTCATTCTGTGTTCTGTTTTTGGCTCTCTCTTGTCTCCTTTGTCATCCCCTCTATCTTGCCCTTCTTCTCTTCTAGGTCTCTTTCACGAGAACACGTCGCTGTCCATCAGCGAATTCCCCCCTCCTCCCCCCCCCTCTCCTCGCCGTTTCTGCACAATGGGGGACCGAAAACGAGTTGCCGACTATGTGATGGACTTTGTCCTCGTCGCTGGAATGGTCCGTGTGCCGCTGGCATGCTTTGCCTTTCGCCCCTCTTTCCTCTTTGCCCTCTTCTCACTGACACAATCTCACAGGGCGTGACGCTCTTCTTCCTAACGAGGAACATGCTCAGCTCCCTCGCCGCGAACCTCGACCCCGAAAAGGAAAAGCACGACCAGGCACGGATAAAGGCCCAGGCCAACCTACGGCGGCTCCTGCGATCAAAGGAGACCAAAGAGGACGGCGGCGGCGGTGACGACGACGAGGACGAGGATGACGGCACCGGCAGCGGGGCCGGCCGGTCACGGCGGCGTGGCGAGCAGCGGCCCGAGGAGCTGGAGCTCAACGAGTACGAGAACATGGTTGCGCTGGAGGTGGTGCCGCCCGAAGACATTGCGGTCGGCTTCGACGACATTGGCGGCCTCGACGAGATCATCGAGGAGCTCAAGGAGTCGGTCATCTACCCGCTGACGATGCCGCACCTGTACTCGCACGCGGCGCCGCTGCTGTCCGCGCCGTCGGGCGTGCTGCTGTACGGCCCGCCCGGCTGCGGCAAGACGATGCTGGCCAAGGCGCTGGCCAAGGAGAGCGGCGCGTCGTTTATCAACCTGCACATCTCGACGCTGACGGAGAAGTGGTACGGCGACTCCAACAAGATGGTGCGCGCCGTGTTCTCGCTGGCGCGCAAGCTGCAGCCCGCCATCATCTTCATCGACGAGATCGACGCCGTGCTGGGCACGCGCCGCAGCGGCGAGCACGAGGCGAGCGGCATGGTCAAGGCCGAGTTCATGACGCTCTGGGACGGCCTGACGTCGGCCAACGCTGCCGGCGTGCCGTCGCGCATGGTCGTGCTGGGCGCCACCAACCGCATCCACGACATTGACGAGGCCATCCTGCGCCGCATGCCCAAGAAGTTCCCCGTGCCGCTGCCCGGCGTCGCGCAGCGCCGCCGCATCCTGCAGCTTGTGCTCGGCGAGACGAAGCGCGACGACGCCGCCTTCGACCTCGAGTACGTCGCCAAGGTCACCAACGGCATGTCCGGCAGCGACCTCAAGGAGCTCTGCCGCGACGCCGCCATGATGCCGATGCGCGAGTACCTGCGCGCGCACCGCGCGACCGGCCAGAGCATGTCCAAGATGAACGCGGCCAACCTGCGCGGCATCCGCACCGATGATTTCTTTGGCCGCGTCGGCATGAACACGGAGGGTGCGGCGCCCGCGGCGCCGAGCCGTGCCCCGAGCCAGACGGCGCAGAGCCAGGCGACGACGGCCGACGACGAGATGAACAGCCGCCGGCGGTCCTACCGGCGGCACTCGTCGGCCGCCGCCAAGAAGACGGCGACGAGCAAGGCGGCCGCCAGCAGCAGCGGCAAGAGCAGCAGCAGCGTGCGCGGGGCCGCAGATGCGCAGGATGACAACGACGAGTACGAGGACGTGGTGGACGAGCCGGAAACGGCGCAGGCGGCTGCCTGATCCCCGGGCAGCGCTGCGGTCGTAACCATGCGACTGTGCGGAGTGTATGTGTGTGTGTGTGTGTGACTCTGTTCTTTTTCTTTTTGTCTTGTACACGGAGTTTTTGAGAAACGGTTCCATTCTACTCTTGCTGCTGCTTTGGGATCTCTCGCATGTTGACACGGGGCGTTTTTTCTCCTTGTTCTTTCTTCATTCCTCGTACACCATTTTACGTTCGCCTTTGGAAACGGCCTATTATCACTATTCACTTCTCTTATAAAAGGATTTTAGAAATCAAAGACCGGTTGGCCGTGTTATTGTTCCTGTCGAACGCAGCATGTTTTCCTCCGTTTCCTGCACATATTGCTGCAAAAGCTGACATAAGCTTTTTTCCCCGCCGGGCCGGTGATCACGTCACCTCTCCCTCACCTGTTAGTGCAGTACCTCTTCCCGCATACATCCCCGGTGCACAGTTCCCGTACTGCACAAAGCGCCTGCCAGTGGCGGGGAAATGCAGGAGCAGGTACGAGTACTCCGCACATCGGCATATTTTTTTCTCAATTGCTGCAGGCGCAGGCGAATGGGCAACTGGCAGTTGGCAGGAACGACCCAGCAAGACCAAAAGAGGCAAAATAGCATAAAAAAATTAAATAGATAAAAAGCATCGAGAGCATTAATACGACGACCGTTTGGCAAAAAGGCGGTCGACGCGTACAACCTACAATCGTCAACTGCCTCACGAGCACGCCTTTGCAGGGGACACAGCAATCGATTTTTTGATCTGCCGCCAGGTTCTTCCGCCTTCCTTCTCCATTTTTTTGGTCCTCCCTCTCTCTCTCTCTCGCCCTCTCTCCCTCTCTCCGCCTTTTCTCCTCTAGCCCGGATCTGTCTCGACAAGAACGTCAGACTTGCAACAAGAACCGAATTTTCTCGACAGCCTCACCTGCGTCTTCCTTGTCGCATTCTCGCCTGCCCTCCATTCGCCAACGCCGAATTGATTCCGCTCGCTCGCTCTCCGAGGGGCCGCATCGACGCTGACGGCAACTCGAGCTGCGTCGTCCCTCCGACCCCCCTCCCCCCTCCCCTCCCCTCCCTGCGCCATTGACTCTCGTGAGTCACGCAGGTCGACGCTTTTGAGGGTCAAGGCAGCCTGTTTTTTTTGCTCTTCCCTCTTCCCTCTTCCCCTTTACACAAACTCTCTCTCACCCCTCCCCCTCCCCCTCCACCTCCGCAATGGCCGAAAAGCCGGTTAGCAAGGTGCTGTCCCGTGTCGACCTGGACGGCCACAACCTGCCGCCGTCGCCGACGCCGTCGACGCCGACCAACGGCCAACGGCGCTATGCGCTCGCGACGGAGCTCGTGTACACCGACACCAAGGACCAGCACGGCGCGTCCAGCATCCCCATCTACCAGACGGCGACGTTCAAGCAGACGTCGGCGACGGGCGGCGGCGAGTACGACTACACGCGGTCGGGCAACCCGACGCGCACGCATCTCGAGCGGCACATGGCCAAGATCATGAATGCCAGCCGGGCGCTGGCGGTGGGCTCGGGCATGGGCGCGCTGGACGTGATCACGCGGCTGCTGTCGCCGGGCGACGAGGTGATCACGGGCGACGACCTGTACGGCGGCACGAACCGGCTGCTGTCGTACCTGGCGCGCAAGCAGAACATTGTGGTGCACCACGTGGACACGACGGACGTGGCGGCGGTGGCGGCGCTGGTGTCGGCCAAGACGGCCATGGTGCTGCTGGAGACGCCGACGAACCCGCTGATCAAGATTGTGGACGTGCCGTCGATTGCCAAGGCGGCGCACGCGGCGAACGCGGGCGCGCGCGTGGTGGTGGACAACACGATGCTGTCGCCGATGCTGGCGAACCCGCTGGACATGGGCGCGGACATTACGTACGAGTCGGGCACCAAGTACCTGTCGGGCCACCACGACATCATGGCGGGCGTCATCGCCGTCAACGACGCCAAGCTGGGCGACGAGCTGTACTTTATGATCAACGCGACGGGCTGCGGGCTGACGCCCAACGACTCGTTCCTGCTGATGCGCGGCGTCAAGACGCTGGCGATCCGCATGGAGCGGCAGCAGGCCAACGCGCAGGCCATTGCCGAGTTCCTCGAGGGCCACGGCTTCAAGGTGCGGTACCCGGGGCTCAAGTCGCACCCGCAGTACGCGCTGCACTGGACGATGGCGCGGGGCGCGGGCGCCGTGCTGTCGTTTGAGACGGGCGACGCGGCGCTGTCGGAGCGCATCGTCGAGGCGACGCGGCTGTGGGGCATCAGCGTGAGCTTCGGCTGCGTCAACAGCCTGATCAGCATGCCGTGCCAGATGAGCCACGCGAGCATCGACGCCAAGACGCGCCAGGAGCGCCAGATGCCCGAGGACATCATCCGGCTGTGCGTGGGCATTGAGGACGTCAACGACCTGATTGACGATTTGCAGCGAGCGGTAGGTTTTCTCTGTCTCTCTCTCCACACGGCAGGGCCCCAGAAACTAACAGTCCACAGCTTGTCCAAGCCGGTGCGGTGACGCTCACAATCGACGGCTTCCAGGCAGAGGAGGCCGCGCAGCAATAGGGCTGAACCTTTTGCTACCCCCGGTGCTGCTGCGACGACCTTTTGTTTCATTAAAATAAAAAAAGACCCACGGTGTTTTGTTGTCCAGGTCCTGTTTTGGGGGCCAAATGAGGGCGTTTTTATGGCGGATTGGGTTTTCCCTATTTCTATTTTTCTTTTCTTTTCATGTTGGCACTCATTTGTTTTCATTTCACTATCATTTGTCCTTTTCTAACCAACATTGAAACCCCAGAAGAACTCCCACAGACATTTGTGACGTGAAGAAACTCCTCCCTTTGTGTACTGTGTGCTACCAAAACATATAGGACCAGACGACCGACGCTCCTTTTCAAAATCATATGAACCCGACAAGACAACGACAACGACAGGACCAAGAACAAGACCAGCAGCGACGACAAAGCAAAGCAGAACAAAGCCCCGTGGTATTCGCCAGACTCCCTCTTCCCCGCCCTTCTTTCTTCTTACATCGGCCTCGCCTGGGCGCCTGCATGCAGGACTTCGGTCATGACGAGGCGGCTGGGGCGCGTCTCCTGCATCCACGCCTGCAGCATAGGGCTTGCGGCCTTCTTGGTGCCAGCCCCGGCACCGGAAGGGGAGGGGCTGTGCCCAGGAAAGAGGGCCATGGTCGATGTGGAGGTCGATGAGGTGAAGGTCGGGCTGCTGTGGCGGGTTGGAAGACGTATAAGCCAGGGGACCTGACGACCAGGTCTCTTTGAGGACGACATGGACGAGCGAGGAGAGGAAGACATAGCGGACCAAGGAGAGGTGGGCATGAAGGACCGAAGAGAGGAGGGGAAGGGGAGAGAGGGAAGGGGAAGGGGGGAGAAGGGGATCTTCCTCATACCTCAGGGGCAGCGTGCTGCCTTGGTTGCTTTTGACGGAGTGAGGCATGGTGGTGGAATGGCTCAGTGTCTGCTCGTCTCGGGGTGCTTGTTTTCTCTTTATTATTCTTTTTTTTTTCACTGCTGCTTGTGCTCTGTGTCTTTCTCGAGTGCTGAGCAGCGTTTGAAGCGTTGTCCTACTGTGGTCCTCACGCCCAGACAGAAAAAAGACAGATAGGAGGCAGCAGGAGGTCATGGTCTTTATACACAAGAGGTGGAAGGATATTAATCCCCAGACATTGATGTTGTATTGTCGTGCTTCCCAACCATGTAGGACCAGCGTACAGGTCTAACCAGATTTATTGATCACAGTTCACTAAGACGCCGTCCGATTGGTTCCTTTCGCCACCGAGGGTTTCCCGTCTTCACAGCTTCATTACTTCCCCACCCAGCTGCTCCATGAAGAATATCTTGGGGTCTTTAGCTCTGTTGCCCGACGAAGTTCCGCAGTTTTGCGAACCAAAAGAGCCGCATTAGCGCACACCTCGAATTCGGTTCCTGACCTCCGTAAGATACC
Organism: Ophiostoma pallidulum; assembly: GCA_019925425.1. Taxonomy (NCBI): domain Eukaryota; kingdom Fungi; phylum Ascomycota; class Sordariomycetes; order Ophiostomatales; family Ophiostomataceae; genus Ophiostoma; species Ophiostoma pallidulum. The sequence goes on along the minus strand of JADHKO010000099.1, from coordinate 57,423 downwards.
TGTTAGCCCTCCCCACTGTCCATCTTAAAGCACTGCAGTATTTGACTGGCTGGGGCTGCACGGCCGGAAGGACAATGGAAGGTGATGCTCATCCTAGTGGTTCTCCTCCGAGCCCATCTCCACACAACGCTGGCATCGGCATGACCGTGTTAAGAATGCTCACCGTGTGTTCGCTGACATGGGCCGACTCCCAAAGATGCCTTTTTTGTTCAGCCGACCGATGACTTTCTACAAAAAGATACGAGTACACCCCCCGTCCTTCGATCTGGCAGCGTAGGGGGCACTCTACTCGTACATCCACCGCGACGGCCGTTCTGCGCTTGTTGTGCGCACGACTTTCTTGTTCACCAACGTGCAAAAAAAACAGGGGGCGTACAAGTGGAAAAGTGTACGAGAGGTCTCATCCCGTGTTGTATCAGTTCAAAAATACGGTGGACCACTTGCACGTATTCTTGCTGAAATAACGGTAGATATATTCCGACATGTTTCAATGACAATAGGCTGTTGTGGGGCCTGGCTGGCCCACTATCAATAGCGGCCTTGCCACAGCTTTTGGCTCTTCTCTGCGTCGCTTCTTCTACATGACAAAATCACTCAAGAACACGTCTTCCACACCTACACCTACAACATAGGCCGCTAGTCTCAACGCAACACGGCACAGGGCGGCAGGCAAGGAGGACGGCTTACATAGCTACGCAAAAGCTCCCGAGGTTGTCCACAAATCGTAGACTTCGTCACAGCTGTGCTGCAACGGAGCAACAAAAAGGCGACCGACCAGAACAAAAAAGGCGGCAGAGCAACAACTCCTCGACGCAGCTCCTAATTAATCGTTCTACGCCCCATTTCTGCGAAAGAACAACATAGCGTACGACGTACGGAGTACGAAGTTAGTGTATCAGGCTCACACTAATCTCCTTACGGAGCAAAGCCGAAAAGAAAGACGTGTTTAAGGGATTTTCAAAGAGACGAAACCCCTGTAACTGCCCTACGAGTACAAACAACTACATACAGCCCCCTAGTAAAATGAAGTATCCTACCTCACGTGGCCCCCGACAATTCTTCAACGAGCACAACGCCGTAGTCGTCTGCGATGCATCTTTTGTAGTAAATAGTACTCCGTACTCCGTACTCTCGAAAGAAGTATTTTGAGGAAAGCTGGGTAAAGCTGCACATAAGTCACGTGACAACACACTGCGAACCCTTCAAAAAAAACGTCCTATTCTCGGCTCCACGGAGACAGAACTGGAGGGTTCGATAGCTCCGGGGTGCGGTGAGGCGGAGAGAGGGCAGCCAGAGACGGCCGCATTGTCCTACCCATCCGGTTTGTGTCTTCACCTTTTTGCTGTCGCGCGCCTCCGCCTTCCCACAGTCACGGTATGACGTTGCGTCCTGTCCTACCGTGTGCGTCCTCTTCGTCAGCCGCCCACTGCCGCGCTATCGTCGTTGCGTCGAGGGCGGAATACTTGGGGGGGGGGGGGGGGGGGCGCCGGTGAGGATGCGCATCAACCAAAGGCCCGGGAGGGCTGCTGGTAGGTTGCGACGCTTCCTCCTTTTTCTTCTTTCATCTTCTTCGTCCTCCCTCTCTTCCCCTTGTTCCTTCTCTGTACGCCACGACACAAAGAGGAACGACTCATTTTGATATGAACGTCCGTCCCCCGATGCTCACCGAAGCGTAAGCAAGATGGCGTCTCCTGGCCCGGGGGAGGTGGAGGGGGGAGGGGAGGGACAGTTTCATGTCTCCCCTCTACTTTCTTTCTTCTTTCCCTTGACCGAGCAATAAACAGCCTCGAGGAAACAGACGCCACGGGAACCTTCACGGTCCACAACCTCCCCATGCCTGTCCAACCTCGGCGATTATCTGATCCTTCTGTGTCACTTTCTTATTTTGGGCTCTCTTCCTGTCCTCTCCCTTCCCGTCTGGGGTTGTACAAACCGAGAGCATGCCTTGCGAACAACCAACAACCAACAGACCGAAGGAGGGGAGGGAGAGTAGGGGATGGGAGCGGGAGAGGGGAAGATAGCGGGACGGTACGAGGTTGCTGTTAGATTCGATACTGCGTCCGCAGTGCGTCTGTTCTCTTTTGCAGTCTTTGTGTGTGCTAGATTGAATTTACAGCTTTGCCTTTGTTCCGTTCAGTCTTTGGTCTTATATCTTGTCACACCCTCCACGCTCTCGCTCCCAGCCTTCCCCCTCCGTCCACTTCCGTTGGCCTCTACAAGCTCGGCGACAGGGCCGACGGGATGCGGAGCAAGACTGGGGAGCAGCAGCATCGAGACTCACAGTGCCGAGGCTTGGGGGTAAGGAGGATTCTGAGCAGGCGGGAGGATAGAAACCAGATAGATATAATATGAAAAATCAAAACAAAACACCAAACTAATCCTATGTGAAACCAATCCTTGTAGCAAAAGGAAACAAAGGAAAACAAAAAGTGGCGGGAAGCGGTAATGAAACAAAGGAACGAACGAGACAAGCAAGTCTCTAGTAAAATGCAACGCTCCAGAAAGATGCAAAGAGATATTGTCACAAACCACACACACACACACACATACATTCTCGCCACCGCACGACTCCTCCTCGCCTCACCGGTCTACCCAGCCCAGGGGAAGGGGGGGGGGGCTTTATTTATTCTAGTCAAACCGTTCGGGTAGCACGACAGGCGCAACCAGCGTCCACGTGTAGAGCGCATAGCACACCCACGAGCTGACCACCTTGACCCACGTTGCCCAGTAGGTGCGGCCGACCGTGGCAAAGTCGCCGTCCTTGGTCGAGTCCTCGTAGTTCATCGTCAGCAGCGTCGCCACCCACGCCGTCGCCAAGAAGAAGATGATGTGGAACGTCGTGTAGTTGTACTGCGTGCTGTTGCGCTCGTCGTCGCCCGTCCGCCGCCCGCCCGAGGCGCTGCTGTCCTCGTCGTCGTCGTCGTCGTCGTCGTCCGACAGCAGCGCCGTCGCCGGCAGGCTGCCCTCGGCCACCGCACGCCGCAGCGCCTCTGCGCGCATCTCGCGCCGCGACGGCTGCTGCGTCACCAGGCTGTGCGCGTAGCCCGAGTCGGAGCCGGCGTCGTCGTCGCCGTCGGGCAGGCGGATGCCGCCGCTGCGGCTGCCGCCCAGGCCCAGCGTCTGCGTGGCCGCGCGCGTCGTCGTCCACGCCACCGTCAACATCGTCACAATGGCGCCGATCACGACCGACGTCGTGCGCGTGCCCTGGGCCAGCAGCAGGGGGTTGCAGCGGCGGTCCTCGGTCGCGTCGGGCTTCATCGACACGGCCGACATGGTCAGGTACGTGCAGTACACCGCCACCATGGCGGCCTGCGCCAGGCCGGCCTTGGGGTTGTACTCCTGCACGCTCGGGTGCACGGACACGGCGGACACGACGAGCAGCAGGATCAGGTTGATGGTGATGACGGCCTGGTTCGTGGAGCAGCCGCTGCGGCCGAAGAAGACGTACTGCAGCACCGTCATGGCCACGGAGCCCAGGTACATGCTGAGCGTCGACCCGATCAGCACGACGCGCCACACGCGCGACTCGCTGTTCTCAATCTGCTCGAGGCAGTACTCGGCCCACGAGTGCGCCATGTCCACCAGCAGGATGAGGCCGAGGATGAGGAAGAGCATGGCGCAGATCAGCGACACGTAGTTGCCCCAGAAGATGAAGAACGGGTCGGGGATGAGGAACGAGAGCACGATAAAGGCCAGCCACGCAATGATCTTGGGGCCCCAGTAGCCGTTCTGCAGCGCCGCGCGCGGCTGCTTGGACGACGACACGCCGATCAGGAGCCCCGCAAAGATGAGGTGGAAGAGGCCGAGCGCAAAGTTGATGCGGTGCACGGCGAGCCAGCCGTAGCACTGGCCGGTCGGGCAGTTGATCTTGACGTAGTCGAGCATGAGGTGCTCGAGCTTCTTGATGGCCCACGGCGTTTCCATGATCCAGGCCAGGATCGAGTTGATGAGGAGGATGAGTGCGTAGCCAATGCGGGTCGCGATGCTAGTGGTGGGGGGGGGGGGAATGTCCGTTAGAGAGGGGGATGTAGAGCGATAAAAGAGAAGGGATGCGAAGGGATGCTCACCTGTTGCCGCACTTCCCGCAAGCGCTGCACACCATCGAACATGTTGCGGCGCCGCAACAGCTGGCGCCAAAAGACACGAGCTAGAAAGACAACAACGACGACAAAACATCAGCGGCCATCCAGACAAAACAGACAGAGACCCGCCATCCACCGGCCTGCGCAGCGAGCGCGCGCCCGGTCCGGGGTCGGCGCACATACCGTCGTAACGCTCGGGACGGCCAAGAGCGGAATCGAGAGGAGGGCGCCCATCTTGGCGGCTGGGAGGGCCCGAGGAGTCGACGATGCAAGGACGTATGGGGATTTCGGGAGACAAGGGGGGTAGCGGTTCGGAAAGTGCTCTGCGCTCCGGGAGATGTGGCGGTGGAAGCGTCGTTGGGGGGAGTTGGGAAGAAGCGGCCGAGACGAGGAGGCAAGGCAGACAGAAAGACCTGAGACGGGCGTGTCGGAGTGGGCCGTTGCCGTCGTCATGCTCCGACGCCGTGCACGTGATGCGGAGTGGCTGTCACGTGCTGCTAATGCATCACGTGATGTGTCATCCATCGGCACGCTCCAAGCCACCACAACAGTGGATGGAGTGCTGTGGGTCCTGGCCTGTCCTGGCCCCAGCTGTAATGCGCAGCCCTGTATTGGTTCAATGGTTGTGGCAGGTGCCGTCACCCCTGCAGCGCCTGTATCGGCGCTTTGTCGTGCGTGGCGCCGCCAATCCCACCTGAGACAAACGGGCCCCATCCCTCAGCTACCAATGCGCGTTCGTTCTCCACGAGATTGCACCTTCCCCCTGTGCATGGCGGCCGATAACGTGGACAGACTCCGAGACACCAGCACCAGCCCATCTGGCAAGAGCGACCCAGGGTGCTGCAGGGCGAGCGGCTTTTCCAACGCGGCGCTGCTTCCTTCCCCCAGGGCGAACCTTGCACCTCCCTCGCGCTCTCTTTGGGCTTCATCGCTCGATGCTCTGCTTTCTTCGTTTCCCGCTGTCTTACATTGCAACATCGCGACACCCACACCCATCGCCAACACCCTTTCCTCCAGCCCGCCCCTCCGCTTCTGTTCCCGGCTCGGTGATGATGATTCTTCGGCGTCGCCATTTTTGATCCCGCAGACGTCGTTTTCTTTTGGCACTACCACTGCCGTTGCCGTTGCCGCCGCCGCTGCTCCGGGTCGACGCCTTCGCACGCCCTCTGCCCCCCCCTCCCTGCCTTGGGAGCTGTCTTTCAGAATGCACGAAACGGCGGCCCATCGGGCACGCATCATATCGAGCGTGGCGGCCACCGTCATCTCATTAGCATGCGGAACAAATGTAAGATGCAGCTGCCCGGCGTCACAAACGGCTGTCCTCCGTCTCGCAGCCTACCGCGAAACTAACGTAACGCCCCCCGTCCAGTATGTCTACTCCGCGTGGGCTCCGCAGTTTGCCGATAAGCTCAAGCTGTCTGCCACGCAGTCCAACCTGGTCGGCCTCGCCGGCAACCTGGGCATGTATTCCCTGGGCGTGCCGGTCGGCATGTTCATCGACACAAAGGGGCCGCGGCCGGCCGTCATCACCGGGTCCGTCCTGCTGGGCCTGGGCTACTTCCCGCTGCGCCAGGTCTTTGTGTCCGGGTCCGGGTCCGTGGCCTTCTTCTGCCTCGCCTCGTACCTGACGGGCCTCGGCGGCTGCATGGCCTTTGCGGCAGCCATCAAGACCTCGGCCCTCAACTGGCCGCACCACCGCGGCACCGCAACGGCATTTCCGCTGGCCGCCTTTGGACTCAGCGCCTTTTTCTTCTCCACCGTCGGCTCGCTGGCCTTTCCCGGCGATACGAGCGCCTTCTTGCTGCTGCTCGCCGTCGGCACGTTTGCCCTCACGCTTGTGGGCTTCTTCTTCTTGCGCGTGCTGCCGCACACGCCGCACTACCACCCCCTGGGCAGCGAGGCCGCCGACGGCCTCAGCAACTCGCAGCAGCTGCGGCGAACCGTGTCGGAGGAGGCCAAGATGGCAAAAGCGGCTGGCGCAAAGCGCAGCGGCGGCCACGTGCGCTACCAATCCATCGAAGAACCTGGTAGGTCACCATCACCCGATCTCTACGAACCCGATGGCCGGTATGAAGATGGAGCAGACGCAGACGCAGACGCAGATGCAGGTATGGGCGCGGGTGCAGGCGCAGATATCGCTGGCTCGAGCACAAGCGGCAGTGCCGCTGGCCGGCTGAAAGAGGCAGGCGACGCCGGCGGAGACGTGTCCCTGCCGCCGCCATCGCCGCCGGCTCCTGTTGGCCCCTACGCCTCGATCGGCTCCAGCAGCTCCTCCGCGTCAGCGCCGCGCACCAACGCGCCCTCTGCCTTCCCGTCCGCCTCGGAGGATGCCGACCAAGACCCCGTGGACGAGACGTCCTCCCTCATGTCGAAAAGCTCCTCGAGCTCGTCGCTCCCCGGCGAAATTTTGGTGCAGAGCAGTGTTGATATGGATCAATCCCACCGTGTAGACATCCGTGGCTGGGCCCTGTTGCGCAACATTGAGTTCTGGCAGTTCTTCTCCATTATGGGGATTCTGGCCGGCATCGGCCTGATGACGATCAAGTATGCAGCCCCCCTCCCCCCCCCCCCCCCCTTTCTTCCTCTCTCTCTCCCTCTCGCCCTTCTCATTGCTAGGCGACTCTTCCACTGACCGCTAAACAGCAACATTGGCCACGACGCCAACGCCTTGTGGAAGCAATACGACAATTCTGTGGACGAGAATTTCCTCATCCGGCGCCAGCAGATGCACGTATCGATCCTGTCCATAGGCAGCTTCATGGGACGTCTCCTCAGTGGTCAGTCTTTCTTGTCTCCTCTATCCCGATCTCATTTCTCTGTTCTCTCGCTCTCTCTCTCCCTCTGTGTGAACCCTTCTCAGCTGCGTCTAACGTCGCCACAGGTGTCGGCTCGGACTTTCTTGTCAAGAAACTGCATGCGAGCCGGGTCTGGTGCCTTGTTTTCGCCGCTGCCATTTTCGTTGCGGCACAGCTGTGTGCGATCAACATTTCGAACCCGCACTTCCTGGGCTTCGTCTCGAGCCTGTCTGGTCTTGGCTACGGCTTCCTCTTTGGCGTGTTCCCGTCCATTGTGGCCGAGACGTTTGGCATCCACGGCCTGTCCCAGAACTGGGGCTTCATGACGCTGTCGCCCGTGCTGTCCGGCAACGTCTTCAACCTCTTCTACGGCGTCGTCTTCGACCACCACTCGATCGTGGAACCCACCGGCGAGCGCTCGTGCAACGAGGGCCTTGCTTGCTACCAGGCCGCGTATTTCGTGACCCTGGCAGCTTGTGGGCTGGGTCTCGCCGTAACGCTGCTGGTCATCCGGCACCAGCGCCAGCAGAAGGAGAAGGAGGCCGGCAAGCGCAGCCTCGAGGACTAGGAGTGTTGTCCCTGATCGAGCTTATATTCTGCAACCTTCGACGACCCCCCCTTTTCCCGCTCTTTTTTGCCCTCACTATATCGGCTTCTTTTCTTTCTTTGCTTGCTTTCTTTGCTTGCCTTCTCTGCCTGCTTTCTTTCTTTCTTTTCCTTCGCTTCCTTTTGTTTTGGCGTCGGCCGGCGAAGACACCAGAGTCTTTTATTTTGGGATAGATCCATGGACGCCACATTGGCACCTTGGCCACTTGGGATACAGTAGAGAGCGTGATGTCTAGTCAATTCAGTTTGCTTCGACCTGTGACGGTCTCCCCGAAGGCTGGGAGTCAGCGAGTCGGCCGCTGCAACGTCGTGATGCGTGTTGGTTCATTGAAGCTTCGTCAAAGCGGCCCCGGCCGTGCGTTTCTTCGTCATTGTGCCGCGTCCAGGCCGCCATGCCAAAGGCGGCAAGCCGCGTACCAGTGCGCCATAGTGCCTTGGCCCCTGACCTACCTGTAAGCATATGTCCAGCGAACAAGGAACGGCCAACGGAACACGGGGAAGTGACATCAGAGTGGAGCATCGCCTGAAATTTCTACCTGTTCTGGTTTAATATTAATTAGCACGCGTTCTTGGCATTCCGCAGATCTGGCGATGCTTCTGCCAAACATTTTGTTGTTGACACAAAGTCAAGGTCATCACAGGGGTCCTGACGGGCTCAACGGTGTGTTTCAACTGTCAAGGAGGGTGTCTCCTTTCTTGTTGTCTCTCTCGACACCGAGGTCATCATCCTCGGCTTCATTCCGTTTGCCCGGCTTCACAAATCTTTTTCCCTGTTTTTTTCCTTCTTTCTTTTACTTTCTTCTTCGGGTTTGTCCCGTCCACTCGTTTTCCCTACATCCATCTCCTCATGTCTCCCCATGCTAGTTAGGCCACCTTCTTCTCCCTGCCTCCCTTACCGACAGCGTCGGCAGCCCATCCCACCATGGACCAGGCGAGGTTCAGCCACCTGCCGCGGCGCATTGCGAATGCCCACCAGACGTCCGGCCCCTTTTCCTTTCTGAACCCGACGACCAGGTACGTCAAGGTTCCGACGAAGAAGATCACCAGTCGGCCCAATGGCGCTGCAGTGTGGGGTGATGGCCAGACGGCCGGCGGGGGCGCCGTCCCAATAGCGAACAAGGAAGCCGACGGGGGCGGCAGTCCGTCGACGAGCAGTGCGCCCGGGGAAGAGGCACAGCCGGCAGCGCCTGTCGAGCCAGCGCCGGAGCAGCAGCAGAAACAGAAGAACCACAGACACGTCCGCGGCGTGTACCAGATCTGGCGCAGCCGCGACAACCGCAAGGGCCGCCACGCCATCGTCCTCACCAAGGACTTTTTCCGCCACCACCACCTCCTGAGCCCGCACCGCCCCGTCCACCCCCCACCACAAGACGAGGTCGCACCAGAGGCCGCCGCCGCCGCCGCCGCCACCGCCGCCGCCACCGCCGCCGCTGAAGCCCTGATCGCCGTCCCGTCTCGGCCCTCCAGCACCGACTCCTTCCGCGGCGTGCTCCGCGGCCTCGGGCGCATGGCCACCCGCTACCCCGTCTGGGACGTCTCGTACGACGTCGCCACCATCTTCACGCTGGGCTCCGTCGTCTGGGTCATCAACTCGTTTTTCGTGTGGCTGCCGCTGGCGGCGCCCTCAACGGCGTTTCCCGGCGAGGAGACCATGGCCGGCGGCGTGAGCTCGGTGGTCGGCGCCACCATTTTCGAGGTCGGCGCCATCCTGGGCATGCTCGAGGCCGTCAACGAGAACCGCGCCGAGTGCTTCGGGTGGGCGGTCGAGGAGGCGCTGGAGAGCGGCATGCTGTCGCTGCGGCCCAGCCCGGACGAGTGCCGGCACGCGCACGTCGAGCGGACGCGGCTCTTTTCGAAACGAAGACTGGCCAAACCTGCCGGTGGTGGTGGTGGCAGCACACCCTCTGCTGCGACTGCTTTTGGCGACGGCAGTGTCGACGGAACGGGTACGAGCGCCGCCGACGCCGCCGCCACCCCGGCCGCCGCCGACGGCGGCGGCGGCGGCAAGGGGGCCAGCGACAGCGACTACAGCGACTCCTCCGACGACAGCGACAGCGCCGGTGGCAGCTCCGCGCCCCCCACCCCCGAGATCCACCCCCAGCGCCGCCGGTGGACGTGGTGGCCCGCGTGGTCGGAGCTGCGCACGGTGTATGCGCGCGAGATGGGCTTCTGGGCGTGCCTGATCCAGCTCTGCGGCGCCACGATCTTCTGGGTCTCGGGGTTCACGGGGCTGCCGCCCATTGCCAGGCGGCTGTCGACGGCCGCCACCAACGGCATCTTCTGGCTGCCGCAGGTGGTCGGCGGCCTGGGCTTTGTGGTGTCGAGCGTCATGTTCATGTTCGAGACGCAGCGCAAGTGGTACGTGCCGGCGCCGGCAATCCTGGGCTGGCACATTGGCTTCTGGAACCTGGTCGGCGCCGTTGGCTTCACGCTGTGCGGCGCGCTGGGCTTCGGGGCCGGCGCGAGCACGGCTGTGGCCTATGCGTCGACGCTGTCGACCTTTGTCGGGTCATGGGCCTTTCTGGTGAGTTTTTTTCAGTTTTTTTCAGTTTTTTTTTTTCTTTTTCTTATTGCTTCCTCTGTTGCAGCTGGCACCCTTTGGCGTTCAACGGTCCAACTAATAGAACTGTTGTCTCAGATCGGCAGTATCATCCAGTGGTATGAGAGCCTGGACAAATACCCCATCCAGATCGAGGAGTCCCTACCGGGCGATGCCCCAACACAATGAACGGGCCCTGTCGAACATCTCTCGTGTGTAAAACTATGCTGCTTTTTTATTCTGCTTTTTTATTCTCTCTTTGATCGGGCATCTCGGAATGGGGGAAAAGGCGCAATCTTGGCGTTTAGCATTTTGGCAAATAGGCATCTTGGCACAGCTTTATGCGTTCTCTTGCATTTCCCTCTCTCTGTTTTTTTACCTCCTCCTCTTCCGAGACGACCCGTCTCGGCGCCGGCGAACGGGACCATTGCAGTCTCGTAATTCCATATCGTTCGGCATGTGGCTGCTGAAACAGCCGGCCTTGAGGTCGAGGCGGAAAAAAAAAGAATGTACATTCAAAAGAAATGAAAGCGACACTTAATTTCAAAATCATGAACACGTCAAAAACAAATAAAAATAAAAATACAAATATATATATAAAAAACATACAAATCAGAATAAAGCAAAGCAGAACCGGCCCAGTTGTATACGATTGTGTCTTTCATCAACCGACGACCAGCGTCGCTCTTCAGGTCTCGTTGATCCGTCCGCTGTTCGATGCGTTGAGTGTTTCGGCACGTTTCCCAACACTTTGGCTGACCACCTCTTCTTTCCGTCTCTCTGACTTTCCGTCTTTCCGTCTTCCCTTCTTTCCTTCTTGGGAAAGGAACGATGCTGCAGGAGCGACGGCTAGCTGTCCGCAGAGGTTCTCGGGACCCAACGCAGATTCCACCTCTCCCAGGACGGCCGTCTTCGCCGCAGTTCGCTCCTTCTTGCGCGGCGGCATGTTGCTCCGTATTGGCTGCCAGTATTACGGCCGCTCCGTTTCGTCGTACCTTCCCAACAGAATGCAATCATCCTTTCATTACTGTTCTGTAGACACAACAAAGTAGAAGGAACGCTTTGCAGATTTACGTACGCCCGCGAAACAGGCAAGGCGCGGGTGGTCGTCGTTGCCCCACGGCTTGGCCCCCCCAGGCCGGATACGTCACGTCGCATCAGCAGCGCTGCGTCTGGGAGCGACCCCTCCAACTCCGCCCGCGCAGCACGCCTGTTTGGTGCATCCTTCGCGTCCCGAGCGCCCGGCGGGCATCGAACCAGCGCTGGCTGCAAGCATACAAGCCACATTTGCGTCGTTTGTCCTCGACGCATTGTCTTTCCCTCCTTATCGACTGCTCTTTATTTTTTGCTTTCTTCTTCTGCCTTTAAGTACCTGACTCTCTTGCCGTTCCCCGCACATACGTCTCGATCGGTGAATCTCATCACTCTCCAGCTCTCACGGCATCCTTTCTATCCTCTGTCTCTCTCTCTTTCTCTCTCTCTTTCTCTCTCTCACCCCCCCCCCCCCCCCCTCCTCAGCAATGGAACACTTCGCCCAGCTGCGACGCCGCACGACAGACCTGCTCCAGTCGCTCCCCGAGTCTCTCTCCGAGTCCCTCTCGCCCACCAAGGCCGCCTTTGGCAATGTCTTTGCTTCCGACAGCGCCACAAAAGGCACCATGAAGGGCACCTGGCAGCGCATTGCCATGCCGCCTCTGCCTCGCTCGTCGCACTCCATCGATGTTGTGGCCGGCACCGCCTACATTTTCGGCGGCGAGGGCATCAAGTCGCGCGTGCCCGTCGACAATGCCATGCACGCCCTGGTTCTGCCCACGGGCAGTGCCGAGGCCGACTACTACGCAATCAAGGCGGTGCCCGCCAAACAACAGCCCGCGGTGCTTGAGCCGCCGACGCTGACCGTCTCGGAAGCTCCGCCGGAGTCGGACCCCCTTGCCATCGCCGAGCCGCAGACGGTGACGGACAAAGGAGAAAGCGGCAGCAGCGCTGAGCCTGCGACCGCCGCCGCTGCCGACGCCGCCGAGGATATCGACTTGGGCAAGGGGAAGGGCAAGGCCGCCGTGGAGGACATCCCGCTGCCGGGCGCGTCCCTGGACGACGTGCCTGAGCCGCGCGTCGGCCACGCCACGGCCGTCATTGGCAACCGCATCTTCCTGTTTGGTGGTCGCGGTGGGCCCGACATGCTGCCGCTCGAGGAGGGCGGCCGCGTGTGGGTGTTTGACACCAAGTCGCACACCTGGAGCTTTCTGGACCCTCGGCCGGACAGCGGCGCAAGCCGTCCCGTCGTGCCCCCGGCGCGCAGCTACCACGCCGCCACGGCTGCCGACCTGCCGGCCGACGTTGACGACGGCGCCCCGGGCGGCCGACACAACCGCGCCACCAGCTGGAAAGAGTGGATGGAGGGCAACACGGCCGAGGTCGGCACGCCGCAGCGGCCCATCGTGGGCAACATTGCGGTGCGGGCGCGCGACGCCGACAGCGACGGCTACGGCACCTTTGTCATCCACGGCGGCTGCCTCGCCGCAGGCGGGCGCGCCAACGACCTGTGGGCGTTTGATGTGCGCTCGCGCGTGTGGCAGGAGCTGCCCGCCGCACCGGGCCTGCCGCGTGGCGGCACGTCCATCTGCCTCAGCAAGAACCGGCTGTACCGCTTCGGCGGCTTCAACGGCTCGTCCGAGGAGGGCGGGCGCCTGGACTACCTGCCGCTGGGGCTCAGCTCGCTGGACGAGACCAGCGTCGAGGACGCCACCGTAACCGTTGTTGCCCTCGGGGGCTGGCAGAGCATCGTGCCCGACAACGACGCGGCTCTGGCCGCGGCGGCCGCCCAGGTGTCTGTGAGCGACGACAGCAAAGCTGGCGGTGCTGCTGCCGCCGCCGCTGCTGCTCCTGCTCCTGCGGGAGAGGCGGCTGACACCCCTCTGGTCCCACACAACGCCACCCCCAAGGCGACGTGGCCGGGCAACCGGTCCGTCTCCAGCCTCGAGGCCATCACGGTCGGTGGCGGCTGGGAATACCTCGTCCTGGCGCTGGGCGAGCGGTCGCCCAGCGGGTCGGGCCACGAGGCTGCGGGCACGTTCTGGGGCGATGTGTGGACCTTCCAGGTGCCCTCGGACAACCTCAGCGCCGCCAGCGTCTCCGACGCCGTGCGCAGCGTGCTGCCGCGCCGTCTGTTTGGCGGTGCGGCCGGTGCTGGCGAGGGGCGTTGGAGCCGCGTGATCACGGCTCCCTACGACGACGAGGACGACACGGCCGACGGGGGCGAGGACTTTGGCCCGGGCGAGCGTGGCTGGATCGCGAGCTCGCCGCTGCGGGAGCTGGAGGAGAACGGCATCGTTGTCTTTGGCGGCCTCAACGAGCAGAACAAGAGGCTGGGCGATGCCTGGATCTTCCGGCTGGGTGCCGAGACCCGTGAGTAGAATAAAGAACAAGAAAAAAAGAACAAAAAAAGAAAACAAAAGGCACAGGGAAATGGGCTGGAGGGGGAGGTGGGGGTCGGTGGCGGGAGGGTTCGTTCCACAAGGTTGGGTGTCCGCTATGTTGGACTCTGTATGTTTTGTATGTTCTGTATTTTTGTTTTGTTTGTTTTTGCTGTTTTGTTTGGATCTTGGCCCCTTTGTTGGATGCTATGATTTCTGCCGATCTGTCCTGTCTTGTCACGATTGACGTAGCGTATAAAAAAATACACATGAACCTCCCGCGAGTCAAACAGAGAAAAGCAAAGAAGAAAAAAAGGAGGACGACGAGGGGAGCAAAAGTAGGACAACTGGTGTTTTAACGGTTTGCTGTATATACACAAAAAAAGACAAAACTTTCTCTTTTCACCACCACGCGCACAGGGAGCGTCGTGTCTGGACGTAATTCTATCTTCCTTCTGCCGCCGCAGCAGAGAAGGGAGAAAAGAAGAAAAAGAAAAAGAAAACAACATATGTCTCTTCTCTTCTCCGGTCTCCTCGATCTCTCGTAAAAAAAAAAACATCAGGAGATCATCACCATCCTTTCCTCTCCCCCCCCCCCCCTCCCCCTTTTACAGATCGGCCCGTGTCGTCTCCGTGCTCCACGGTGTGCTCGTCAGCGACGTCAGGCCCGCGCTGTTCTCGCACGTCGTGCGGCCCGTCAGCGGGCCGACCTTGGGCAGGGGCGTCTTGCCGGAGGGATCGAGCGCCGCCGCCCGCAGCCCGTCGAGCAGCGCCACGACCGTGTCGGGCGTCAGGTCCTCGTAGTAGTCGTCGTTGATCTGGATCATCGGCGCGTTCACGCACGCGCCCAGGCACTCGACCTCGAGGAACGTAAACAGCCCGTCCTCGGTCGTGTGCCCGCCCGCGATGCCCAGGTGCTCCGTGATGGCCTTGACGATCACGTCGCTGCCGCAGCCGCCGAGCTGGCAGGGGGTCTGGATCACCCAAGGGGGGCGTTTGTTAGCCTCTTTTTTCTTCTTGGTCCTCGCTTCGCTCGTTTTCTTTTTTTGGTCCTCGCTTCGCTCGTTTTCTTTCTTGGTCCCCGCCTCACTTACCGTCGTGCATGCCTGGATAAAGTACTTGCCCACCGGCGTCCGGTTGTACATTGTGTAGAACGATGCCACCTCGTACACCCGCATCGGCGGCATCTCCAGCAGCCGCGCCACCTCGTTCATCACGCTGATGCTCGTGAACCCGTGCTGCCGCTGGCCCACGTCCAGCAGCGGCATCACCGCCGCCTTCTTGTACTGTGGCGGATACCGCTTCAGGATCTCCGCAATCACCTTTTCGTTTTCCGGCGAGAACTTGAACGGCAGGTCGGCGTTGTTGTCGGGCGTGTTCCGGTGCTATTTTTTTTGTTCAATCACAGGAGAGGTTAGCCACCACAGAGCCATCGGATCCAGGTCTTCCGTGCCGAAGCTACATACCACCATCAGGGTGTCGCTCGCTCTCCGTGCGGTCGCCGACAGCGCACGGATCTGCATGGGCCGCGCCGCAGCCGCCGCAGCCGAAGCCGAAGCAGCCGGACGCTGCACGGCAGACACGCTGCCGCATGCCGACCGCATGGCTAGCCGAACGGCCGCCGGAGAGAGACGCTTGCCGGCCATTTGTGTGTGTATTTAGGTGGTGGTGGTGGTGGTGGTTGGAGGGAGGCGAGGGGGGCGGGGGACCGTGGGCGTCGAATTGGTCGATTCAAAAACGCTCAACTTGAGGACAGGCGGGAAGAGAAGGAAAAGAAAAGAAAAAGAAAAGTAAAAATGAGGGCCGATTGGCTTTCGCCGGAGAGACAAGAGACAACGAGGTTCACGGTACACCCGCGGCGCAGGGGGAGGAGGCTGTGGAGGGGTGTCTGTTTGGGGGTGTCGCTTTTTTTCTTCCTTTCGTGGCGCTCTCGGTCTGGCGGTATTATCGTTCGTTCTGCTGCGCAGAGACTCCGTTTCGTGAGCCTCTTCGATTTTCCTGCCGGACTTGTGGAATTGGCCGGGAAGTCTACCCAAGATCAAATTGGACAACGGTGATTGGGCCACTTGCGGGTGCTGGTATGCAGCTAAGGAGACATATCATGTGACACTGCTCGATCTCTTGTTTATGCATTTACGCGTACGCGATGGGTAAGGGTTTTTGTACAGATCCATTGTGGAAGGCTATCCCGCAGCATCAACGTCGTCCATCGTCCCGTCATTGAACGATGCGTCTGAATTGTGGGCGAGGGGCGTTGCGAGTTGGTCATTAAGCACCTTAACGGAGAGGCTCCGTGGTATTTTGCAGCTTGGAAAGGAGCCAAGGCCGTCGTTCTTTGGTTTCCATTGTAGATTTCAAGAGTTTTTCTTTCGTCTTTTTCATTTCCCAGTCTTTCCCATTGCCCTGCCAATATGTCTTCTGACAGCACGAGACTGTCTACGTGCTACATTGTGTCGGATACAGAGTACACCCGTATTACCCAGATTGCCTGCAACGGAAGAAGCGGCACCTGGATCTTGAAAACGGGTTTGGCCATGCCGCGCGTGGCCTCAAAACAGGCAAAATCTCTCCCCTTTGCCGTTCCCCTTGCGTGCTGTCCGGATCCCCTCGCCGTACTTTCAGCGCCTTTTCTCTTTTTCTCTGTCGAGCTTCATATACCGCCCGTCGTGCAATCTGGCTGGAAATTGCAGGCCAATGTATGTGAAGGCAGAGTGTTTGTCCCCCCACCGCCACCGCCATCTCTGCCCTGTGCTCTGCCCCAGAGCATTCGCTTTGCCGAGCTTGGCGATCTGTAACGGTGCTCGCGTCCAGGGAAACTGCCGAACATCTGCTTGCGCTGGTGTCATATGGCACCGCCGTCCGGCACACCCATCCGTGCCCGCCTCTGGATAGCATCACTAGATGCTCCTCTGGTAGATTGTTCCCTTTCCACCATCTTGCAAACGATTGGAACCACTATACCCCCCCCTTTTTTTTTTATTAGATTTTGGGGGAAAAGCCGGGAGCAGGTAGCTGGCGGACCTGTTGCTTCCACTTCCGGCTATGTCGCTGCGAGTGAACGGGATCCCCCTACCCTGGGAGGCAGCGCAGTAACTGGGGCGGTACGTGACTCAAGGCGTTGGATGCCGTGCCTTTTTTGCTTCCACGTATATAAGAAGCACTTGCCTCTTCTTCCACCGGCTAGGTTCGGGAGTGGGATATGCTGAAGGCGCTGCACACCCTGAAGGAACGGCACAGTCAGAAACATCAGCAACAACCAGAACACAAAAACAAACCACAACAGCAAGCCAACATTTCCCTGGCTGTTTGCGGGGAGGGCATCATGAAGTTCTCATCAGCGGCTGCCCTCGCCTTCTGTGCGGGCGCACAGGCGCACACCATCTTCCAGGTGAGTCGTCTGCTGCCACAGTACGGCTGCTGTTTGCCGTTTCGTCTCGTGCCCACCCCCCCCCCCCCCTTCTCCCCCCGCTGACTAAAAACAACGCGCTGCAGCAAGTGTCAGTCAACGGCAAGTCGGCCGGCCAGCTGGTGGCCCTGCGGGCGCCCGCCAACGACAATCCTGTGCAGGACGTGTCGAGCGGCAACATGGCGTGCGGCCAGCCGGGGTCGACGTCGCAGACGATCGTGGACGTGGCGCCGGGCGACAAGATCGGGTCCTACTGGCAGCACGTGCTCGGCGGCGCGCAGTTCTCCGGCGACCCCGACAACCCGATTGCGCACTCGCACAAGGGGCCGGTGATGGCGTACCTGGCCAAGGTGGACAACGCGGCGTCGGCGTCGGCGCAGGGCCTCAAGTGGTTCAAGGTGGCCGAAGACGGCTTCGACTCTAGCAACAAGCAGTGGGGGGTCGACCGCATGATCGCCAACGGCGGCTGGGCGTACTTTACGCTGCCGTCGTGCGTGGCGCCGGGCCAGTACCTGCTGCGCGTCGAGGTGCTGGCGCTGCACTCGGCGTCCAACGCCGGCCAGGCGCAGTTCTACCAGTCGTGCGCGCAGATCCGCGTGTCGGGCGCGGGCACGTTTGCGCCGTCGGCGTCGCAGCTGGTGTCGTTCCCGGGCGCGTACCGGGCCGACGACCCGGGCATTCACGTCAACATCTACGGCAACGCGGGCCAGACGGACATGGGCGGGCGGACGTACACGGCGCCGGGGCCGCCGGTGATCAAGTGCTGAGCAGTGTTGTTTGCGGCGGCGGAGAGGGAGAGCGACCGGGGGGGGTGAGGAGGGAGAAGAAGTACGGGAAGTCGTGTGCGAAGCGTCCTGTGAAGCGTCCTGTGAAGCTTCAGGAACAATGACAGAACAGCTCCTCGTCAATCAACAACGCGGCAAGACCGCCCATGACGGGCAAGTCGCTGCCTGTGTTGTCAGCAACGTTTGCATAGCCTTGGAGTGGTGTTCCTTTTTCTGCAGGCCGACCACTGCGTCTTGGCGCCTTGACATTCCTCGCTTCGCCCCCGAGTCTCGATCTTCGGTGCTTTGTACTCCGTAGCAAGTAGACTTTGCGGAGTCGGTGCCATTCGGTGTCGCCTAGTACCCTGGTCCACCTGTCTGGCCGTTCGCCATGGTTTGCCATTAGCCCAGAGCCGTCATTTCGTCATTTCGTCATTTCGTCTTTTCGTCCTTCTCTGGCGCTGGCTTTGCCAAATTGGGTGTTCCGTTGGCTATGGGGGGGACGAGGGAAAAAAAGGAAAAGAGAAACGGCAATGTCTTCCTTCCTGCTGGGTCTCGCGCTTCGCGCCTTTTGAAAGTCGCGTTGCTGTGGGCCCTGCCTTCCGCTGACCGAGGAAATAACGATGTTGCCTTCTTGGGGCACACACACGCAGTCCGCTTGGTTCCTGCCTTTTCTTTTCTCTCCCCTCCTGCTTTGTCCGGCCGCCCAGCAGCTCTTTCGTCTTTCGTCTTTCGTCTTTCCTCCTTCTCTCCATTCTCCCAGGTCGTGCTTTCCTCGTCGAGCTTCACTGGAAATGCATGGGAAGGTTCACCATTGCGGAAACACGAAAAGTGGAGAGGCCGGACAATGCGGCAATCTCTTTGGCGCAGCAGAGGCAGCTACTCCGTACGAGTACAGACGACGCCGTAATACCCCGTCCATCGTACACGTAGAACGGGGAGAACGGGGAACGGTCGTATGCGCCGTAAAGCCCGTATGGAATTCATGTGCAACAACACAACGGCAGGAGCCTTCTCTTTTTCCTGTTTTGATTCCCGCAGCGGTCGATTGGCTACTGCCGGACTAGGTAGGTGCGATGCAGGAAGCCGAAGCCCCGCACACGGTTCTCCTTGACGCTACTGCGCTGCACCCGGATTGTTGCACGATACAAAGGAGTACCTGTACGCCCGCAGCACGGCAGAGTACGATACAGCGAGAGGAAATGTATTTTACGTCGTACTCGGCAGCCATCGCGAGCGAGCCGCACCCAATTTTTCGCCTGGCTGCTGCACCGGGAAAGCTCGGGGTTCGGGGCGCCACTTCGCGTGGTGGAGGAGTGGTGGGGCTCCTGCCCCGTAAATCTCGAGAGAGAGGGAAGTGCGACCAGCACAGAAGTTGCACCCGCAAGTGCGCATTCGCCAGCTGCAGGCGTTGGATGCATCTGTCACGCGCGGTCGTGCGCGGCGCGCCCGCTAAGGAGCCACCCCGTTTGCACTGAGTAAGGTACAAGCGGCATTTCGTGCGACTCTGCATGGCCCCAACCAAGAAGCTCCGAATCCCATGTAGCAAGCAAGCAGCGGTGGGAGCTTCCTGTGTGCGCGCGGCGGTGGAGGAGGTTTTGCGATGGAGCTGGTGGAAGGATCCAATGCATACCTTGTACGGAGTACGGGGAATCAACTCGAGGCAGCAAGCAACGGCAAGCAGCGGCAAGCAACAGCAAGAGAAATGGCGCTGCCCCGGCTTGCCAGCCTGAGGCCAGGCCGGAAGCTCGCGGTTGCCAGCTCTGCCTCTGCTGATCGCCTTCCCCCACCCAAAGCGGACAGCTGCCAAAGTCGAGCAATTGAGTCAGCAGCACCTGTGGAGACATTTTCCTCTCGACCACAGGGCGACAGCTGCGTCGGCCAGAAGCTCCTTCGTCCCCATTCGTGCTCTCGATCCCCTTCATTTCCACGATGGAAGGGTGACTTGGGCCTTTGCCCGCGGCTGCGCGCTGAAACGCCGTACCTTGCTTTGTCCTAGCACGAAAACGCGGAGCGATCCCTGTCGAGGTATCTAAGAAAAATAATAGTAATCCTCCGTACGGAGTACTCGTAATAAGAACAATAATAAGGAGACCGGGAGCAAGAAAGAGCAAAGCACGAAATTCGCGCAGCCAGCGGCCACCCGCCCTAGCACGCCCAGCACGCCTAGCACGCCTAGCACGCCTAGCACTGCCGTCTTCCGACCTTCTCTCTGCTCGACAGCACCCACTGGCGGTCGGTGCGGGCAGGCCGGGCTGGGCGTCCAGAGGATCCAGGATCCAGGGCAGGCGACAGGCGCAGAAGAGCAAGATATTCCGGGCGTGGGCCCTGGCGTTGCCTCCTCTAGACGCCATCTCGCCTTCAGGACGGCGACGGGCAAGAGCGGGAGAGCGGGAGATCGGGAAAGTGGCGGAAAAGGAAGGGCCAGGCGTGCCAGCCCTCCTGCTTGACCTTGGCTCTCCTGCGCAGCGACGTAATCATGCCGCACCTTGCACCAAATCAGAGTGAGAAAAAAAAAACACCGCTAAGGTCATATGCGGAGGACCGCCCAGCTTTGCACACTAAGGACCAACCCCCCCCCCCCCCCCCCTCCCCCCAAATGGCCGCCGTCGCTTGCTCGCCGTGACTCGCGCTCTTTCGCTCTGGCCCTGTTTGTTTTCTGGGTCTGGCCGCCGTTCGTTCCTCGCTCGTTCCTTCCGCTTCTCCTCTTTTTCTTCTTCCCTCCCCCTTCTTCCTCTTTTTTCTTCTTCCCTCTTTCCTTTCTTTCTTCCCTCCTTCCCTTCTTCTCTCTTCCCTCTTTCCTCCCCAACGCACTCGACCTACGGAATCCCTGCCCAGCCCCTCTTGCCTCGCTCTCCCCTTGTCGTGTGTTGTTCGCCCATTGCTTCGCACCCCACCCGCCTTTCTGCCAAGACCGCCTTCCGGAGAGCTTTGGCCAAACAGCAGAACAGCTTGCATCTTTCTCAGTCAGCAGGTAAGACAGCCATCCCTCCGCCTCCTGCCCACTGCTTTTCTCTCTGCCTTTTCTCTGCCTTTTCTCTGCCTTTTCTCTGCCTTTTCTCTGCCTTTACTCTGCCTTCTCTCTGCCTTCTCTCTGCCTATCCCTCCAATTCAACTTTCGCTGCAACTCTCCGCACGGCCAATGCTCGCGGTTTAATTTGCCTGCAATCAAGCGAGCGCACAGCAAAACGAGCAGCAAAACGCCGGGCAAAAAGTATAATAATACGAAAAACCGGGCCTCGACAAGCTAAGCTTTTTCGCCGCCCGCCGGAACTCGCGGCGATAACAAAAAAAAACGAGAAAAATAAAATAAAACAACAAAGACCAGCCCACTCAAAACAAAAGCGCAGAAAAAAGACTCGCTACCGTTGCTTTCTTTTTTTTTTTTTTTTTTTTGCTTACCTTACCTTACCGGCCGCATTGGGCGCGCGAGAAAAAAGAACGCCTCAAAACCAACGTCACGCTCCCGCAATTCTCTGTCAAAAACAATCCCATCCCCCAACCCGCCCACCCAATTCATCCCAATTCGCCTCAATTCATTCCACTCCGTTCTCGTTTTTTGCCTTTCTCTCTTCTCTCCCACTCTTCTTCTTCTCTCTTCCCTCCGTCTTCCGTCTGTTTCCTCCCCCCCCAATCGAAACTAATTCCCTCAACCACAGACGTCTCACAACCTCTCTCGAAATGGCCGCCATCGACACCACTGCGCTCATCGCCCGCGATGTTGCCAGCATCGCCAAGCGCAGCAACTGGGCTGGCCACGAGGCCGGTGTGATTGTTGTGTTCTGCGTCCTCTTCCTCGTCGGCGTCGGTCTGATCGCTCTCTGGATCACCAAGCTCCTCGCTGCCCGCAAGGCTGCCAAGCCGCAGCAGTAAGCGGCTGCCGAGAAGGGGTGGGGATTGGCAAAGGAGGGAGGCCTGTCGGGTGTTGTCTTTTTTTCTCTCTCGCTGGGGATAGAATGGCAGGGCGCCGTGGTTCGGGGAGCACGGGAGTGAAGGGGAGGGGGGTGAAGTGGACGTGTGTTGTGTGGCCTTTTAATACTGGATGAGGGCGTCCGCACCGCCCGCCCGGGTGCGATGTCGGCATGCTCTCTCGCCGCTCTCGTTTCAAACAAAAGAGCTTCTGGTCGCAAAAACGATGGCGCTTTTTTTCTCGTTCTTTTCTTTCCTTCTTCCCTCTGCGTTTTTCTTCGCTTCCGCCTTTCATGTCGACAACCTCGGGAAAGCGATTCTGAACAAAACGAAGCGAACAATAACCAACAATCCGGTCGCACAAGATAAGTTTTCGCGAAAGTCTCCCGTTTCATGGTCGAGACGTGACGCCTACTGTACCGCCGATCACCGCTGCGAACCCCCCAACGGAGAGACTCGAAAAGAAGAAAGAAAAGACGGGAAAAGAAGCCTGTCTTCTCGGCGCGTTCCCGCGCAATACCTCTGCGTTGCATGGGGCGTGCCAACAAATATTTCTACAATGTCCGGGCTTCCCGTCACTTATCACGATGCCGACACCAAGACGCTCGACGGCCAATATCGGCTTCTCTTGGAACGGGGTTGGGATACGGGGAACCGGCAGTTTTTTTTTTCAGTGTATACCTCTTCCTTTTTGTGTGTCTATTTCCTATTGTTTCTGCTGATATATCACTGTAGAACGTTTTCAATATTGGTCTTTTTTTTTTACATTTGTTTTGCCCACAGTACTCTTGCTATGCATTGTGTGACATGTTCGGTGGCTTCTTTTAGTGGCAGCATGTGTGCAGGACGCTTCTTCTACTTCTTTCTTTTCGTGCAGTGTTCTATGCTTTTTGGCAACCGTGTGACTGTCCCCCAAGCCCCGGGATCGATCCCATGATTCCTTCCGCAGGTCTTTTCTTTTGGGCGTTGAAAAGGAGCAAGGCCGCGCTCGCCATGATCGATTCCACTCAGGACACCGGAACTCTGTCGAGGTGGATGAGGCCCTGCGCTGGCTGTTTTTATTTATCAATGTTAGTTTCTTGACGACAACGACGACGGGGACGGAGGGACGAAACGGAGTAAAACAACGCCGACGAGACGGGAGACGCACCGGAATGTACTGCCGCAGCCGCACGCCGGCCTCGCGAAACACGGCCGCGGTCTCGTCGTCCATGCTGTAGCTCTGGCTGTAGACCACCTCGCCGATGCCCACCTGCACGATCTTGATGCTGCACGTCAGGCACGGGCACGTGTCGCAGTACAGCATCGTGTCGGCGAGCGACGCCGTCGGGATGCGCTCGCGCCCGGCCTCGAGCAGTGCGTTCTCCTCGGCGTGCAGGCACAGGCAGGTCGCGAGCCCGACGCCGGAGCTGGAGCCGCCGCCGTTGTTGTTGCACCGCCCGCACCCGCCCTCGCCGCAGTTGCGCAGGCCGCGCGGCGTGCCGTTGTACCCCGTGCTGACCACGCGGTGCTCGCGCACCAGCACGCACCCGACGCGCCGCTTCATGCAGTTGCTGCGCTGCGCCGCCAGCGACGCCAGCGACATAAAGTAGCGGTCCCACGACGGCCGCAGCAGCTGCGCGATGCCCTTGGCGTCCAGCCCCACCGTGTCGAGCGCCGCAAACAGCGGCTTCGTCGACAGCGACTTCTCCTCCAGCCCGCCGTTGGCAAACCGCACCGTGGCCCGCGCCATCACGGGCAGCAGCGGCGGCGGCAGCGGGCCGCTGCCGCCGCCGCCGCCGCCGCCGCCGTACAGCTGGTCGTCCGACTGGGTGACAAACGTCTCCAAGTCGATTGTGCCGCTTGTGTCGGCAGCCCGTCGCTGGGCGCGTCGCCACCGCACGGCCACGGGCGCGTCCACGCTGATGAGCAAGAAAAAGGGCCGGCGGCTGAAGACGTCGAGGACGGCCTCGCTGGCAACGTCCGTGGTCACCCAGCGGTCCCGCCACCGCGTCGTGACAAAGTCCAGCAGGGCCTCGGCGGACGGGAACGTGGTCGACAAGGCCGACGACGACGACGACAACGACAACGACAACGGTGACCGTGCCGCAGTCGCGTCTCCTGCCTCGCCCCCGTCATCGACCCGAATGTAGAGCCGCGTAAAATAATGCCGCTCGACCAGATACTGCGCAACGGTGCTCTTGCCGGCACAGATGCCTGGAGGAGGAGAGGGAGGGGGTTTGTGTTAGTTTCAATGACACCTTTTCATTCATTTTTCTGTTCTTTTCTTTTCTTTTTCTCTTCTTTTTTTCCTGTTCTTCCCGCCTCGAACACTGTGAAATGAGATCAGCTTACTGCCACAGATTCCAATTAGCATGGTGGCGACCGACAGGGCACTCTGTTTTTCTTTTCTTTTCCTGCTCCTGCTCCTGCTCCTGCTTCTGCTTCTGCTTCTGCTTCTGCGCTTCTTCCCTTCACTGTGAATATGCTCAAACGTGAGGGCCGCCCGTGTTTCTGGACGTGGCCGAGGATTGGGTGGGAGACGAATGGACCATGACACCAAAAACACGCGAAAGACGCGAGGCCAGACGCCCGTCGTCCTTCTTTCTCGAAATGCTCCGCTGGACGGGGAGCTGTGCCAGTCACAGTAGCAGCACCTTACGATACGACCCGCGCCTTGTAGCGCACGTGCGGGCCTGGCCTGGCCCGGCCCTGGAGCTGGCGCTGGCCAGGCCCAAACCATCGTTTTGCTGCCCATGTCTCGGCAGCACTTTCCCTCTGTAGAATAATACGATACAAATGCTGGACGGTGGTTGCGCGTGTCACATGAACGATTTAAAGGAGAACGCACGAGGAGGCGAGATCTGAGGCAGGAGCCGTTGGCCGTTCTTGCCCTGGCGACTCAGGAGCTGCTGCTCGAATTCTTCGGCGCTGTTGCTGCCTGCAAGGTCAGAAGGAAAGAGCCGTTGCCTGTCTGCCCACCCGCAAAGCCATGTGACGCAACCGCCCCCCCCCCCCCAAAGGCACCCC